>RJWH01004487.1:93683-105496 GCA_004363575.1 Solenodon paradoxus | reverse complement strand
CTCCGCCTTCAGCGGCGCGCGGCCGCCGCTGCTGCTGCGCGTGCTGTACAGGCGCGGGGCGGCGCCCTCTGGGGGCGGCGCGCGCGGGAACTCCTTGAGCGAGCGGCTCAGCGGCTTGGCCTTGCCGTGCGCCTGCGCCTGCGCCTGCGCCGCCTCCAGCTTGTAGGCGCCGCTGCTGCCCGCCGGCGAGGTGGCGCTCTTGGGCAGCGGCTGCAGCGGGTGCTCGGGCCGCTCGGCCTCCATGGCGAAGCTGACCGGCCGCAGGAAGCAGATGTCCAGGCTGGACTCGGAGGAGGCGGGCGAGCAGTTCTCGAAGAGGGTCGGGGCCTGGAAGGATTCCTCATCGTAGGGAGCGGGCAGGGCGAAGATCTCGCCACCGTATTCGAACTCCTCGTAGCCCGCGGGCACGAAGCCACGGCCGTCGGGCATGAGCTCGGCTGGGGCACGCAGACAGCGCTCCACTTTGCCCAGCGGCTCGGCGGGCGAGGGCTCGAAGTCCATCTCCGGGATGGCCTGCAGGGGCCCGGCCAGCGCCTTCATGTCCTGTTCGGCGGCACAGAACTGCGCCGGTGCCAGGAGACTCTCCGGCCTCTCGTGCTTCCTGCCCTCCATTTCCCAGTCGCTGGGCTTCCCCGGCTGCATGGTCTCCATCAAGCTTTGCTGTTGTTGGCTTTTCTTCACCGGGGGCATCAGATGTCTTTAAAGGGGAAAGAGAATACAAAAGAGCTGTGCTTACGGTTTGTTAGTGCGGGCCGCTCAAGGCTGGGAGCTGCACAGAGCGTGGGAAACCGTTTGGTCGCAAGCTCTACAGACTTCTCTGATTAACTTGTGCCCACGAGCCCGGGTGCCCCAAGGAGAGTGAAACTGGCTGTCTGTAAAGTGGGCGCCCCGAAGTGTCGCTGTGAGCAAGGTGCCACAGTTGCGATGGCTGGTAGGCCATGGGTGGTCATCATTCCTTTGCCACGCCACGCCCCCCCATCTGTCAGCCTCCCAAAGTTCACCTTCACTCTTTGTTCCTTTTCTTGCCCTAGCAGAAAACAAAGTAATGGAAACAGCTTTTGTTCGACTCATGGATCGTCATGCTTCGAAACAAATTCTTACATGAAGTAATGATCGAGATGGCATGATCCCCACTGCCCTCTGGTTCAAGGGGCTAAAGGCACAGCATATGAAAGCTGGGTTCAGGACCCCGGGCCGAGGGTGGAGAAAAATGAAATGGCATGATCTTGATAACTTGAATCTGAGTGATGGCATATGTGTATTTGACCTTTTAACAATAAAAACGAAAAATGCCTTTGACTGTAAAGCATGTTTTAAGTTGACTCGAACTTCCACCCACAAAAACTACCAAAATGAAATGTTGTCACTCATTTTGCCCAGTTTCATAGTTTTGTTTTTTCAATCGTGAATAAGGTGTAACTTATGTAAGATATTAAGGTAGCATACCCATAAAATTGGACGAGATTTCTCTCTTGTGCTGCGAAATAATTGCCAGACAGATGTGAGTGGACTGTACACACTGGTACCAGCCAGTCATTCTGCTAGTTTATTCATTTTAATTTTGCTATAAAATGCATAAAGAATGCTGACTTGTAGACTGTGTTTTTCTGATGATCTTAAGGTGAAAATTAGGTCTCATATTTCTCATATGAAACGAAATGCTAAAGTGAAATATTGACCTGACTCATTATCCTTTAACTTGAAAGATTATTGTTGGGTTTTTCCCCTCAGAGTTCAATAGCAGCCATCTTGTTCAGGCTGTGTATAGTCTCTGGGCTTTCTTTTCTTTCTTTCTTTTTTTTTGGCTCCACTTGTGCACTTCAAAGAATTTAACCAAGTTTCTACACTCAAGAGTTGAAGTGATCTACTAGTTAATATCCATTTTCTACCTCTTCCCACTCTCTACTGGAGGAAAGTACGGTTCCCTACAAGACTCCTGGGATTTTATCCTGGGTTCTGTTTCTACTAAGATTAATATAGGTTTCAGAATGATTATCACATTTCTCCTGCCTCTGCATCTACACTTCCATCTCTCATACAGTCTCATAATTTAAAGAGATGAGGGCAGAAAAAGGAAAATGGTTTATTTTGCTATGTAGATCAATTTCTCCTTCTAATAAATGGAACTGACATCCTAAAAACTACTACAGTTTACAAAGTGAAGGTTTCATTTGCTTACTTTTAACTTGGTTGTGATTTTTAATAAGTACCTTTCTGCACAAATTCTGAATTTTCCTTAAGATGAAATCCAAGGCAGAAATGATAGTCTAAGGAATTAGATTGGTGTGAACTGTCTCTATTTGATAAAGTAGAGATTTGGAATTTTGAGTCTTGGTTTTCCTTCTTCTACCAGAAACCCTAGTTTTAATAGTGGCCAAATTGACTTTATCCTTGTCCTTCAAAGGTAAAATGAGTTCCAGATTTCTTAGTGGCCCAATCCCTAACCTAAAGTTCATCAAGTTTTCCATGAGAAATCCAGCTTAGTGTGCAAGAGAGCTGTGTGCAGAGACTTTAGAAGACTGCCAGACCACTCCCCGGATCAACTTTCAGGGAAGCTGTCATAAGTGTGTAACATCACTTATAAAGTCCCTTTTAAAAGAGAGGAAGAGGCATTTGGAAACACTTCTGTTCATTTTAATTGCTGCCCCGGTAGTATTCCTGGGTCTTTGGCTTTACATGGTCCACACCCCAGCTGCCAGGTTAGTACCTGAGCCACCAAGTGTGCCAGAAAATTCCTTTCTGAAGAAGCTTCAAGGAGAATTGGGCTAAATGACACTCTTTCTGCATCACTTCAGATTTATGTCTCATCCTCAGACTTTATCTGACCACTGACTAGGATTCCCTTTCTGTCAACTACATCTTTTGTTGACTAGGTTCTCACCCTTCTGAGGGGCCAAAGAAAATGCCTTCCTATAGTCTTCTGGAACTCTCTTCCAATTGAATTTGGAACACTGTCCAAATTCAAAGAGATTCATGCTAAAGGTGGAGTGTGGGTCTGTGGGGAAGAATGTTGGGAGTAACCTCCAGCTCTAGGCCTGCCTCTCACCATTAGTGCCTTTCTCTGGCATCTAAACCTCAGGCCAGTTGCTTGCCTGATGCAATAGGCCTGACGGGGCAAAGGGGAAGGAGGCCTTCTGTGGTCATACTCCTAATCCAGGCTGGCCTGCTACCCACACAGGCTGCCTGGGACCCAAGAACCACCTTTCACAGCAACAGGTGCTTACGTGACAGCAGGGCCAGAACTGGGAGCAGAAGGGTAGGATTGAAGCATCTCTTCTGCGTGGATCCCACTGTCACGAACAGCCTCAGAACCTGGAGTAGGGGAAGCATCTTGCCCAGTATTTGCACACTGGGAAGCCAGCCCTTTGTACAGCTTTGCCATGGATGACCTAATAGAATGGAAATAATCATTCTTAGGATGTGCAGTGGGAAACGCTCCCTGAACACACAGAATATGCCAAGAAAGATGAAGCTCAGCTGTGACACTCTCGCCATCTCTTTCTCCCTCCCTCCTTGCCCTCCCATGGCCCTCCCTGAACCAGCTTGCTTACAGTAATAGGGTGCCAGCTGGACGCTGGGCAGGACTAGAGCTACTGATTAATCCATGAATTGACTTGCGGGGAAGATGGTGGTATGGGGAGATGGTCTCCCATAGAAGAGCCTGATTTGGGAGATCGTTTCTTTTTCTGGTCTGAAGCGGCTACTGAAATGACTCTGTTTCTCATTGGACTGGGTGAGATGCGGTTGAAGGAAATCCAGGTCATCAGGAAACTCTGCTCTGGTCGCTTCTGTTACCTCGGAAGCCCAGATCGCCCCTAATCTACCCTCTCTGTTTCTTCTCGGCGTGAAATGAGTTCAACCACTCCTTCCCTTATTTGCTTTATTTTTATCCATAACACTTATCACCATCTAAATTATGTATTAATTGTCATCCAGATCTAGAAAAAGAATTCTGTGTGGCAGGGATTTTTGTCTGTTTTGTGCACTGCAGGATATTCAGTGCCTAGAGCAGAGCCTGACGCACGAAAGACAACTGCGCCAACAGAACCTTACTTCTTGAGCTTTTTCCGTTTCTGAATAAGCAAGTCTTCGTTGCACTGAAACAGCAGGGTGTAGTGTGAAATGAACACTCGAAGGCGCTGAACACACACCAGAAGTAGGTAATAGTCAGGGTGTTCCTGCTCTGTGAACTTCAGGACATTCTGCAGGGAGATCAAAGGAAGCAGCGTCGCGTAATCAGAATGAAAAGCTGTTCTATCTCTTCCACACCTCGCTTTGATCTGTCATAAGACTTTGGTAGCCATTTAATCACAAGAATAATACAAGCAGGCAACCTAACTATAAACTCAACAGTCAGTCCTGCTGTTCTCTATGTCCATCACACTGAGGAAAAATAATAGTCACTAGTGTTCCAGTTTGAGTAGGATGTGAACACAGGATAATTCATTTGAAAAGTTAGAAGAATCTGCTAATTAGAACTCTGAGGTAATAGAGTCATTCTAACAATTTCTCTCTGAGTAATGCCTTATAACCCAAATGTGTCAGACCAATGGTGAGAATGTCAGGCATCAAGGCGGGCTGCATAATGTTTTTGATTAAGTCTTGCCTGGTGGCTTTGCTTACATGCCAGTTGGATTTGAGAAAGCTAACATTTATTGAGTACTTCCTATCCCCAAGCACTAAATGCTTGACATGGATTTTCTCATTTAATTTTACCATAACCTGGTTGGATAGGTACAATTATTACCTCCATTTTATGAAGATGGCAACAGAGGCACAGTGAATTAAGTCATCGTCATTAGGTTACACAGCTAATGAGTAGCAGAGCCAGGATTTGAATTCAAGTCAAACGATAGAACCAGGGTTCTAGCTTACTTGTTTGCAGGACCTGAGTTTCAGTCCTCGTTGTTGTTGGTGGCTTGTTTTCACTACTAGGTGTGATAAGTTAAACAAGTTACTGAAATTCTTTAGCTCTCCATTTGCTTATCTAAAGAATGGTAATAATGATGCCTATTTCACAGAATTGTAGAAAGGATTAAATAAGAGTACTGTGAAAAAACTATTTTAATATCTAAATCCACATGCAATTGAAAGTCTGTTTAATAATGAACCTAGGCTACATACACCTGAAATAAATCCCAAGTATTTCTGAGATGCTTTTACTGAATCGCTTAGGAAGATCAGTCAGTCATTAAACCAGAGCAGGTGGGGCGGGTGGGAAGAAGAGGGGCGGGGAGGGGTGTTGATGGACCCCTCTCTCAACTCTACTCCCTCCAAGGTGTGACAAATGCTGTGGGGAAATAGAGTGAAAAAGTCAGCTGGTCAGGTTCTTCATTTGTCTACTGTGAGCTGAGATACAGGCAATGTATGTTAAATACTTGGATCCAAGTCAAAGGAAAATAGTCATGATAGCAGTTAAGTGGGCAGGTTACACGGACATTTCTGAGATGTAGGGGTACATGGAGTGAGAGGTAGAGGCTACAGAACCAGGATGGGACCGAGTGGGTGCTAGGAGTCTAGTAGAACAGCAGTAGGAAGATCCTGAATCAGCATAGGTGTAGATTGCTGCTAAATTAAGGTAAAACTTCAAAGGCCAGCAGCACGAGTCAAAACTTTTTAGAGATTGAGATGTCAGCACTTACCACAGAGAGGGTGTGGGGTAACCATAACAATTGAAATCCCTTAAATGTTTCTTAGAAACATTCATGAGTCCTTGACTCTTTACGGTGCTTTTCAATAGGAAGCCAAAAACAGTTCATCATGAAAATCAGTTTGGTGGTGTCCCCAGCCAGGCCTACCTGCAGATGAATCAGATATTCGGGGATGCGCTGAACTATGTGGAAAAACAGTGTGTAGATGTCAGATTTAATCTCTTCATCGCCCTGAATGAAAGAAGGGTGAGTTACTCTTCAGCGTCCCTCCCTCGCTGGCTGTAGAGGCCGAGAGTCAGTACCTCTAGAGTAGGAACGGGTTAGTCCCTAGCATTTCTTTCCTCTGGATTGTCATGCAGGACTGATCTGTCACTCACTTATTTGGGGATGTGCTCAAGGAAACAACTATTCTTTAGCAGGAGCAGATCATATCCTTGCTTTAGATCCATCCAACTGTCCAGACTAACCCCTCCTTCCCACCACCCCTCTTAATACAGTGCTAGACAGACATGTGTGCGCTCAATACATTATATTTCAGTTGAATGAATTTATTGTGGTTCTCCACCAAGTAACCACTGCAGTGGTTTATAAAAAGCCAGTAAGGGTGGATCTGAGCCTTGCGAGAATGGAGAAGAGTTTGAATAGCAACTGGCCCCAGGGTGTTGGGCTTTCTCCATATCTCTTGCCATCCCTTCCTTTCCATTCTCCTCACGTGCCGAGTGCCATCATTGGTCGGCATTCTACTGGGTTGGGGGCTAAAGTAGAAAGTTGGTAAGACAGGGCCTTTCACCTCTTGTGAAACTTGATTAACTTAATGTTAGGACTTCTGATACAGTTTCCTACTGTTCTAAAATAACTAGAATTATTATACATGTATATGTACTTATTGAACTCCTAATACATCACTGCAGTTGCAATGTTTAGAGCAACATGATGCAAATCCTTTACGAGCTTACCAACGGACACATATAGGATTGCTTGAGTTTAATATTCAGATTCATATTATCTGAGCCTGAAAAATTCCAGTTGCATACACGTGCAAAGTGCCGCCTAAAGATCTCTGCATACAATATCTGTTTCTGCATATCTGTACTTCCAGTGGAACAGACAGGGAGGCAGTGCAAGGGCCAAAGCAGTAACACCCATCCTTGAGTGGGTTCCTCTAGCCTTAGGCAGGAGCATCAGAAGTTTTGTTCAAGCCATTGCCTAACCTGGGAGACAGATTCAGAGGCCTGCGCTGTGCTTCCAGGGTCTGAGCAACGTCCTAGAGACACACATGCAACCAAAAGGTTGTGTTTGCATCGAGTTCACTTACCTCCTTCAGAACAGCAACATGGACCAAAGAGATGCATTCAGGCAGGTCCCTCAGATAGGCAACATAATAATCCAAGAAATTATTCTTGAAACAAACACAAAAATGCATTCTAAGAACCTGGATATAGGAGTGATAATAACTAACACATTTTTAGAGTCATATGTTAAAAAGGAGATTTTCTCTTTCATTCATTTGTAATATATTCATTAGTAGGTTGGGCAGGGTCTTTATTCAGCAATCTCCTAAAATTTTTTTGGTTTTAAGGAAACCAACCCAATGGATTTGAGAACCAAAACTCATATCCCTGCTTTAATGAGAGCAACTGAAATGATAAACCAAGGCAGAGAGAGGGGTCATATAAATTGAAAAAAAAATTTTTAGTTAATGATAAAAATGCACATTCTGCTTTTAATTACTTTACATTTTAATGGTCTACATCCAAATGTAGTATGAATCAGTGGTTCTCAACTTTTCCCACTAATTCCACTAATTGCATATTCATCAATGTAATATCCACCCTCCCCCCGGAAAACAAGTCGGAGCTTCTGATGCTACATTCCCATAGATATAACAATTCTCAGCTCAAGAAAGGCACTGAATTAAAATGAATGAAAGTGATATTAGAGGGAGAGCACTCTGTTCAACTCTATACAACTAAATAATTTATAGACTTTGTACTATTACCTATAGCTGAGAATCATTTCTATATAGAGGTTGATGGCAGGTACAGTGTGCTTTGTAGAAAAATTTTAATAGACACATACAATATTTAAAAAACAAAAGTTCACACACATTTCTGGATTTCACACAAGTTTCTTCCCTTAAAATATCACAGATCTGGTGCACCCTGGTAGAGTAGTGGTTACGTCAATTGACTCCAAAGGAGCACAGGCCACAGACCCCTGGATTCAAGTCCTGGATTGGGGGTGGGGTGGGGAACTGCCATTGTGAACAACTAAATAAAATAAAAATAAAAGTGCTTCTTCCTGTTCTCTTCCTGCCTGCCTACTTACCACCTTCATTCCTGCCTGCACCTTTCCTTTAAAAAACTAAAGCATAGATCTGGTAGCACTAGTCCTTTTTTCCTTCATAATAATTGGATAAAGCTTATAATAAGAAAGCATATGTGCTTCACTGAAGCTGACTTCCCAGTACTTTATATTGTATTACATTCAGCTCATTTATCATTTATGTCACTATCTGGCCCTAGAGGCATTTGAGTTTGCTTCTGCCTAGATCATGTTTTCTTTGTAGAATATTATAGAGATTTTTTCAACTTAGCAGCCTTTCTGCAAGGAAGTGAAAACAAAATCATCCAAGATAACTACCCAGCACATTTTCTTTAATCTCTAAGGAATAAAATTGTGTGACTGTACATATATATATATATATATAT
The DNA here is from genome assembly GCA_004363575.1 of Solenodon paradoxus. NCBI lineage: Eukaryota > Metazoa > Chordata > Mammalia > Eulipotyphla > Solenodontidae > Solenodon > Solenodon paradoxus. Next base: position 97,134 of record RJWH01004487.1, on the reverse strand, counting down.
ATATATATAAAAACTCTGATGTATTTATTTTATATGGATTGTGTGTGTTTGTCTATAAATACACACATCCACATGCATATTCAATGGGGGCAGCTCTAATACAGCGGGAGCGATGAGCTGAAAGTCAGAAGACTTGGGATCTGCTCACAGATTTACAACTATCCAGCAAGCTGGGTGATTACAGCAAAACCTTTCAATCTCTCTGAACTTCATTTCCTAAACTATAGAATGAGGAGGTTAGACTAGATCTTAGTGGTTTCTCTAGTTCTGAAATTCACTAATTCTAGATTCTCTATTAAGTGAAGCAAACAAAAAAGACACAAACCCATGTAATTCACGTTTAAAAAGGAATTAAAAAAACTCACTTCATCATTTGTTAACTTGAGGAATAAATCTCCAAGGACTCCTTGGCGGGGCCACTTAAGGACCCTTTCCTGCAGAGCATGAAGCAAATCCAGGTGCTGCTGGACTAGGTACCGTAAAGAGCCAGGGAAGAGGCTTGAAACAGAACAGAGGAGAGTCACACACACCAAGTGCAGAGAAGAAGGGCCCTATAGGGTCTATGCAGGAGGTTCCATTTTCCCAGTCATTCAGCACATGCTCAGCCACATGTGTGCACTTAGGTTTAAAAAAACAGGGTTTTTTTTTCTCATTATGGACCTCAATATATACAAATAGCCTCAAACTATAAAAAAGATCCCATTATTGGTGCACCCTTGTAGCTCAGACAGCTAAGGCGACTAAGGTACAGGTCATACAATGTCCAAGGACCCTGGTTCAAGACCCAGGGAAATCCCTTTACTAATGACTCCCATGTGAATGTGTACTGAACTAGCCCAGAGCATATCACTTGAGTTGACTTTTTAGAGCCAAATTGGCACACTCTCCTTTTATGACAGTCAGTGGAAATTTTAAGAGAAATGTTTTTCATGTTTTAAAATTCTTCCTATGTGATGTGCAAAATAGTCCATTCTAACTAGTGTTAGTAAAGATGACAGCACTAAAGTGGCACTTGGTCATCCTTAGCTACTGGGTAGCGTATGGCCATGTTGGTAAGAAAATCTATTTAAAATGGGAGTCTAAAAGTGCTCTTCTTCCCCTTTCCTTCCATTTCTATGAGGAATACTGGGCAAACAGGCATGGCTTGCTCCTCTCTGGAGTTTCCCAGAGCCCCTTCCTACTCTCACACCCCGCTCCCCCATCTCTCCACGGGCCTCACTTTTTCCCCAAAGGAAATGAAGGGAGCAAGAGAGAAGTTAGAGAAGGACAGGGTGGAGGTGAGGCATAGAAACAATCATGGGAGGAAGAAGAGGGCTTGGACGGCAAAGGGTAGGGATCAGAGGCCTACAAGGATGAGAAAGGAATCAGAAATGGAAACGGAGTCTTGCTGAGCAGCAGGAAGGATTTGAGCTCTGAGTTGGTGACTTGGAATGATTGAAAATAGGTTCTTTGAGGTCTAGGAGGGAGACTTAAATGGCCAGATAAGGAAGAAAGGACCCGTAAGAATCTGGGTGGCCACTGAGATCTGGTAACACCCCATCCAAGCCTCTGTTGGTCACAGCTGTAGGTATGTGGTGCTACCCCTTTCTGTCCTTTGTTGTTGTTTTACAGTAAAATAATTCTTGAAAATAGTCAAGCCACCTGTGGGTTTGTCAGGAAATATATTCTTGCCTCAGTCATTAACTAGGGGAGTACTGTGTTTTGGTAACTCAGAATATTATGGCAGCTACAAAGCCAAGTAAAATTGGTGAAGACACTGAGGAGCATGAAAATATAAGTATAGGCTTCTCTAGATAGATTCACAACTTCTGAACCAACGGGGTATGTTGCCTGACAGAATATTTAAAGTAACAATGTGACATTTGTCTATAATCATCCATAATTCAGACTTCCATTCATTGGGATTGGCTTTTTCCTCAAGTAATCAGGATAATTACATCTTAATTACTTTATTATTTGCTACTAAGTTATAGTTTCCTCCTTCCAGCTTTTTCCCAACAGAGAAGAAAGCAGGGAAAAAAATCTAAAGATCAAGGCGTATTGTAACCTTGGGATGGCATGATATTATAATACACTGCAGGGCCTGTGGAAGCATGCCCCACAACACACACGCACGCACGCATGCACGCACACGCACGTGCGCACACACATTATGTGTGTGTATGAGCACTGCGGGTCACCTGAACAAATATCAAGAAGGTCCATGTCCAGAGTTCTGTCAGGCCTCTATCATCCATCTAATAATGGCCACTTCAGCCCTCCATTGCATCCATTCCCTTGTACCCGCGTGAGACCAGTGATCCCAGAGGGACATGCAAATGGCAGCAGAGCAATACCTCTCTCCCTGTCATATTCATTCTCCCTTTAGGTTCTTAACAGACCTGCTAGGGACACTGAAGGCCTAAGAGACTATTACGTTCACAGTCTTATCTGCTTAAAATCAAAATTTGAGATTCGCCAGGGGTTGCTTGCTGTCTGCGTCTATTGCCTTTTCAAAGACCCCTTCTGGAACTCTTGATGGGTCCCAGAATTCCCACAGTGGAAACAATAAACAACTTACCTTCGATCTTAATCAGTCTGAAAAGCAAAGGCAATGAACACATGGATACCTTCTCTCTTTGGAATTCCTCTTTCCGTCTGACCCCTGGAATGTTGCCTTGATCTTCAGGATCAAAGAGATATTAATGACATATTTTCTTTCAGATTCAAGCAGTTCTAGAGCCACGGTCTGTCTTTTAGCTTTAAAAACAAAAGACATGTTGTTAACCGTTCGTCCCCCAAATCCTATTAAGTGATAGAAAGCAATTTTTAAAAAACTGTTGAAAACAATAAAGAGACACCACCAGGTTTTTGGAAGATGGAAAACAGAGTGGCGGCATAGTGATGAATGTTGTGGGGTAAGGGGCACAGCCCTTGGAACTCTGGTCTGAAAGTGGGGTCTGAGAAGCAGAAAGGCTCAAGTATTGCAGGCACCAGGCGCCACAGAAAGTACAAGCAGAGATACACCCGAGTGGCTCAGGTCATTAGGTCTGTGGCTTCTGCCCACAGTCCCTGGAAAATCCGAGGCCTAGACTTCTTGGACAGGACGGGAGCGGGGGTCGGGCGGGGACGACACCCACCTAAATGACCAACTAACTAAATAAATGCTTCTTCCTCCTCTCTCTTCCTGCCTACTTGCCTTCATCCCTGCTTCCTCTCTAGGAAGGAAGGAGGGAAGGAGAGAGGAAGAGAGGGAGAGAGAGAAGGAAGGAAAGAAAGAAAAAGAAAAGAAAGAAAGGAAAGAGAGAGAGAGAGAAAGGAAAGAGAGGAAGGAAGGAGGGAAGGAAGGAAGGAAGGAGGGAAGGAAGGAGGGAGGGAAGGAAGGAAGGAAGGGAAGGAAGGAAGGAAGGGAAGGAAGGAAGGAAGGAGGGAGGGAAGGAAGGAGGGAGGGAAGGAAGGAGGGAGGGAAGGA
>RJWH01004487.1:0-93583 GCA_004363575.1 Solenodon paradoxus | reverse complement strand
TCTCTTGTCGAGCTAAAGACATCAGACCCAGTAGAGATTAGAGTTGAGATGCTAAAATGAACACAAGGGGCTTCAGAAAGACTTAAGTTCCTGAGCGTGAGACTCTCTCAGCTTCTTCCCACAAGGCCCCAGAAAGCCCACAGTTAGACTTCTACTTCCAGGCAGGCGACTGGCAGCTCATCCCCTGGAGAAACTTCACTGTCCAAGGACAAAACATCTACAAATACTGACAGAAAGAAGTCACCTATCACAAGTTAATTTGCCACCTGATTAGCCCACTTACTGATAAACTTGGCTAATACAGACTTTTCAGGTTTCTGGTTCATGTTTTTGTTTTTGTTTATATTTTGTAGTTGTTGTTTTTGTTTTGTTTTAAGGAAAGGAATGAAGGAGAGCAGGCAGGCAGGAAGAGAGAGATGGAGGAAGCATTTATGTATTTTATTTAGTTGCTCATTATGGTTGTATTCCCCCACCCCAGCCCCTCAGCCCTGAGTCTTGAACCTGGGTCCTTGGAATGTATGTGAATTATGTCCAGTGGCCTTATCCATTAGGCCACCAGGGTGCGCCTTCTTTTTTTTTTCATAGTAACACTAGAAGTTGGAAGACAATGGAACAATTGTTTCAAAATCATGACAGAAAATGATTTCATATTCTGCTAAGTTACAGTATATGGTACCTATACTACCATAAATAATGTACATTATTTATAGGAATATTATACTACTCCCATTATATTGGGATATTATTATAAATTACAAAGTGTGTGGAAGTCACTGAATGATGGTTTCAGTCAAAACGATGTAACCAAGAAACCAAGGACACACAAAATAAAAACAAGCAAAGCGAACAAATAATTAAGAATCTAACATAGGAGACATGTGAAGGGAATTCCTAGAAGACTGGGAAGTCCCAGCATGGCAGCAGTACAGTGGGCTAGAATGGAGTAGGAAATCAGAAGTCTCTAGGACAAATGATTTTTGGAAAAAAAAGGTAAGTGATGGGTTTTATGTTATAGTGCTAAGAAAAATTAAAGATCTATATCAATGGAGGAATAAGCCATGCTTTTGCTTTGAAAACTCACTGCTATCAATACTGCTAATAGGAATAAAAAGAACATAGGGTCTAGAGTTAGACCCACTCATGTATGATCATTAAACTTTCCCTCTGTAATTAAAATGAAAAGGAAGGAATTTTCAATCCATGGTGCTGAAAGAACTGGATAGTCATCCAGGAAACAAAAATTAACCTGGACTCCTTCCTCATACCACACACCAAAATTTATTCAAAGTAAGTCTTGGAGCTAAATGTGAAAGCTAAACCATAAAGATTTTAAAAGAAAATAAAATAGAATATCTTCACAACCTTGGAATAGGCAAAGATTTCTTGGAAAGATGCCTAAGTCACAGGCAATTTAAGTTTAAAATTTATAAGATGAACTTCATCAAAATTTAAAAAATCTGTTCATCCAAAGACTGTTATGAATGTGAAAAGGCAAGTCACAGAGTAGAATATAATATCCCCCACACATATATCTAACAAAGAACTCATATTCAAAGTATATTTTTAAAAATCCTAGTAATAGATAATAAAATAAACAACCCAATTTAAAAGTTGGACAACTAACTTAGGTACTTTATTAAGGAAGATATACAAACAACTAATAAGATATTAAAAAATATTCAACATCATTAGTAATCAGGGATATGAAAATGAAAATTGCATTGTGATACCAGTACATAACCATAAAAATGACTAAAATTGTAAAGAATAACCATACTAAATATTGAAAATGATGTGAAACAAAAGGAACTCTCAAACATTACTGGTGGGAGTATAAAATGTTCCAATCATTTTGGAAAACTGCTTGACATTTTCTTTTAAAGTTAACATAATCCTGTCTTATAACCAAGAGATTCCAACTGTAGGTATAGCGCCCCCTCCCCCGCCAGCCAAATGAGGCCGTACATCCAAAATAAGAATATTCATAGCAGTTTTATTCAAAATAGTGCTAAATTAGAAATAATCCAAACTCCATGAATAGAATGGGATAAACAAATTCAATGTGATTAATAAAAAGGAATGAACTACTAGGTGAATCGACATAAAAAACTATACACTATATTATTCCCTTTATTTGAAGTTCAAGAACTTCATATGATGAAATTTATGGTAATAGAAGTCAGAATAGTATTAATGGGAAGGTGCATGAGAGAACTTTCTGGGTCATATAAATATTCTATATCTTAACCTGGGTAGTGATCACAAGAGTATATACATATATAAAAAGTCATTTGGAATTACCAGAAACTGACCCACTCACATCCAATCAGTTAATCTAAGGAGCCAAAATTAGACAATGGCAAAAGGAAAGTCTATCCAACAAATGGTGTTGGGACAACTGGACAGCCACACGCAAAAGAATGAAGCTAGACCACTGTCTAACACCATTCACAAAAATTAACTCAAAATGAATTAAGAGAATTGGGCATAAGACCAGAAACCATAGAGTTCATAGAAGACAACATAGGAAAGACTTTCTATGACACCAGTTGTAGAGAAGTCTTTGGGAACTCAACTACGCCATCAAGGGAAACAAAAAGAAAAATAAACAACTGGGACTACATCAAACTAAAGAGCTTCTTTACAACAAAAGAAAACATTACCAAAACCAAAAGAAAACCTAACTGGAAGAAAATATTTGCATTCGATATTTCCAACAAAGGCATAATATCTAAAATAAAAAAAGAACTCATAAAACTCAACAACAGAAGTACAGGCAATCCAATCAAAAAAATGGGAGGAGGAATTGGAGACACACTTTTCTAAAGAGGATGTACAGATGTCCAACAGGCACATGAAAAGATGTTCCTACTCTCTGGCTATCAGGGAAATGCAAATTAAAACAATGAGATATTACCTTACTCCTGAAAGACTGGCAATTATTCAAAAGTCTGGTAATAAATGCTGGCAAGGACTGAGAGAAAAGGGAACATTTTTGCACTACTGGTGAGAATGCAAATTGGTACAACCCCGATGGAATATAGTTTGGAGATTCCTCAAAAAACTGAAGATGGAAATCCCAAGTGATCCCATCATTCCACTTCTGGGCATCTCCCCAAAAGATACAAAAGCACCCATCTGCAGAGATGTATGCATCCCCATGTTTAGTGTGGCCCTATTCACAATAGCTAAAAACTGGAAATTACCTAAGTGCTCAACATCAGATGAATGGCTAAAGAAGATGTGGTGCATATATACAATGGAATACTACACAGCCCTTAGAAAAGATGAAATCATGTCATTTGAATCAACATGGATGGAACTCGAGGGGATGATGCTAAGTGAAAAATATCAAAAGAAGAAAGATAGATACCAGATGTCCTCACTCATAGATGGAATGTGAATAGACAAAACAAGGGAACAGATTAAATAAAACCAAACCTGGAACATTTGCAACACAACTGAGGTTACCGAAAGGGAATGAGGTGGGCAGGAGCAAATGGTGGCAGACCCCAATTGACAATCGGAAAGAACACTTGATGATTTAGTGGAGGGCATGGTGTGTTGAAATATATCTAAGGAATGGGGAACCAATACAAAGGAAATTATTTTAACTTGCAGAATAATTACTACAATAAAAAATGTAGTTTCATAGTAAAGGTATGAGAAGCTGTCCTGTTTTCTACTTGCTTAAAGAGCATACGAAAGGTTATTAGACTCTCCATGATGCCTAATCTAAATTTAACTATATGAGGAAACAGAGGTCCAAGATCTCAGAGTCATTGGGGAAATCTTTCAGATAAACTATTCATTATTTTCAAAATTTTCTTTGGCAAATGAAATGTTGCACTTCTCTCCAATATATACACCCCTAACTAGCTTACTCCACTAAACCACTTTGCTTCACTTTCCTCAGGGAGGTGACTAATAAAGAAACTTCTAATCCTTAGAATGGATCTATATTTTATATATGTAATGGTTAACAAATACAAAATGGCACATTATGTTAACGACCTCTTTGCTGTCCTTTAATACAGCAAAAATCTCTTGCCTCAGCGCTTAAGTTCTTTCTGCTCGTGAAATCATTTTCTCCAGATATCTACAATTTCATTCCTTTTTTTCAGATGGCTTCAATGTTACTTAATCAGAAAGATTTTCCCTAAGCACTCTATATAAAAGAGCAATTCTCCACTCCTTACTCTTTCCCAATATGTGTTAGAAGGCCCACAGAGCTCAGACCTGGTAACTGACTCTATCCCCAAGTGTTGATAAAACAAGTATTTAATAAATATTTGTTAAGCAAACGAATGCTTAAGAAGCATATCTGACAAAGCAATATTAGAACTGTCATAGCTGCTAGGATGACAATATTACTTGTTTTTTATTTGACCTCTAACTTCATGAGTTTATGTTTTTAAATAATTTGAACAACTGTTTGGCAACAATAAATTACCAGAGGATTTTAGACAATATGTATTTCAAAGTGATTTCAAAAGTATTTTTCTTTTGAAGTCACTTTTAAATGGGTAGCTAGACTGCTAGTAAGAAATAGTTACTTCTCATTTTTCTAAGATACTAAAATAACTGTTAGACCACCTGAACATACCTGCAGTAAGGATATTACTACAGGGATTTTGTAGTTAAGCAATCTTAGCACAGGGAGGCAGCACTGTAAGAGGAAGTAAGACTGTGATTTGATGATTGGTTGTCAACATGACTACTCAATTCTGTGTTGATTCTAAACAGCACAAGTTGAAGATACTTCCAGAAAAATGATTTAAGATTATTCACGTATGAACAAAAACCAGTAACATGTAATCATTTGAGGACATTTAGGTTCTGTTCTGTAAATGATGACATGTAGCACTTATTTACTATATTTAAAAAATGTAATATACTATGTATTTCCTCAACGGATAATTTTATAAAGGATAAAGTCCCATTTAACTCAAAACCTTTATCAGTAACTTATCGAATGAAGAGTATTATACCAGAACCTAACTACTGCAATATAACAATAAAGAGTCCTATAGGAAAACTTATATACAGTTCAACTTGATGTGCTAAGTTTTCATTTCTCTTGTGATGGAACAGGATCTGACAGAACTAGGGAAAAGAGTAATGGAAGTGGGTTTAGGCTTCAGGAATCTGAGTGTAGATAAAGATCTAAGTCAGTAAGAGCCTGTGTTAGTGGTAAAACCTGTCCTTCCTACCACACATTGCCTACATACTGCCCTCTGTCCATCCCATTCCACTTCCTACTGCTTTCAACCATAATTTCCATCCCTCCGCTTAAATGCTGATCAGAATACACAGTTTCACAGCTCTTTCAGGACACGAGACTTTCAGGTAGTTTTCTGCTACTACCCAACAAAATGTACTAAAACAGGTGGCTTGGCGCAAGTCATACTTATCATAGTCAATAAGGAGCTAAAAGAAACTCACAAATAATATTTTTATTTTTAAAGGCAAGGTTCAGGCAGGAATAAAGACAATCAGAGGCAGGCAGGAAGAGACAAGAGGAAGAAGCGCTTTATTTAGTTGTTCATCTTGGTTGTTCCTACCATCGTGGGACACAAACCTGGGTCCTTGAGATGTATAGATACTGCACACCTGCTGCTCTAGCAGGGCCTGCCTATAAATCATATTTTTAAAGCTTGTCTGAAAATGACAGATAATTTGAATAATAACTAAAGTATAAGAAATTATGTTGTGAAACATGTTCATGAAAAAGGAATATAAATCTGCAACTTGGCACATCTTGGTGGTTTCAGGCATTAATCTGTGGCTTCAGAATGGTTCACATAAAGCTCAAGGACCCAAGTTCGCAACCCAGGGCTGGGCTGGGGGCTGGAGGCACAACCGCCAAAATGAACAACTAAGTGCTTCTTTGCTTTCTCTTCCTGCCGGCCTGTCTGCTTACTTTCATTCCTGCTTGCTTCCTTCCTCAAAGGGGGTCAGGGTGGGGGTAACATACACACACACACACCCACCACCCCTTTCTCATATCAAACGAAGATGGTATTTACAGTCATCTTTTTATCTTTACACATTTGAGTGTAAGGTTTTACTGCCATATTCATATATATTTACTAAATTTATTTGGTACTATGTTGAAAAACTTTATTATTTTTAATTTTTATATAACTCTGAAGGTTTACTATTTGTCTCAATTTAGATTAAAAAAACAAAGATTTAAGAAGGTAAAGTCACCTTCTCAAGATCACATAGCTAATGAGTAAATGGAGAAACCAATCTGTGGACTCCAAAATACATGTGTTAAACATCCACCACGCTGTTTGCAACACATCTCTACATACAGGTAAGTACTGTCCTCCAACAGTCCTTATTTTAGGGGTTGTCTCCTACCTACTTGCCCAGGCTTCCCTTCACAGATTCCCTCTACTCCTTACCAACCCCACCTGTCATCTCCAAAATCACACATCTGGTTTTCCAGAATCAGAACTGACAAGTCCTAAGCAACATTTAACTCAACCCTCTTCTTAATCTGTTGGACTTGTTTTGATTAAATTAATGATCTACAATCAATCCTTTGAATATAGATGAATTTCTTGTGCCAAGTTTAGCAGAACTATTAAGAAAAAAGTTAGGCTTTTCTTTATTCAGTAGTTGAACGATGACACATTTTCTCTAATTTCCTGAATTAAAAGAATTATTCAAATTAAAAAAAAAAGTCATTTGGGCTCAAACTTTAAACTATGTGAGTTTTACTCTATGTAAATTAACCCTCAATGAAATACAATCTAAAAAAATAGGAGCAGACTTTAAAACACACACACACACACACACACACACACACACACACGAGCAAATACCAGAAGAAAGTGTCAAAAGAATTTAAGGTAATTGCTTCTATTCTTCTTAAGAAACTTGTAGTACATTTATTTTTTTATGTATTTACTAACTATCATCTTTAGATCACCTCTCACAAAGTAGTTGGAGGGAAATGCCAAAGAGTAAGTATTCAATAATGGTTTTTCATATGAAAGAAAAGGAGGGAAGGTAGATTCTCTTACTGTGTTTGATATTTAGGTGACAGATGAGTGATACAAGATTCTTGTATTAAAGATTATACATAATGACTAAATACTTTACAAAATTCACCCTTTTATCCACCAAGTTTATATCCCCGTACCCCCTTTTCTTCTCAAATACTACATTACTAAACTCCATGGATATCCAGAATCAAGCTGATCATCCCAGCTGGCCCTGTGACCTCAGGCCAGTCCCTGTAAGCTTTCATCTCTACAGTGTGCGTGTGCTCGTCCAATAAGGAAAACAGACCCTAAGTGGTCTCATTGTCCTCTGAATCTAAATTGTAAGGATTCTAGCCCTTCAGTTCACCTTATTATTTAAATTTTCAGTTTCAATCCCCACTTGAACTTACCAGCTAACGAGGGTTCACACAAAACATTTTCTAAGGAGCTGTGTCTGCCCTGGCCAGTTTCCTTGACTTTATCGGGGTGATCTTTTGTGACGTATTCCTCTCCCCACTCTTTGCCATCCTTAGGCTGCCTCCACACACCAGGTGGGTGATGGCCCTTGGACTGGAGATCAGTGGAGAGACAAGACTTCAGGTTTTCTTCTGCTTCTGGAGTTGTTGGGTTCATTCCTGAAAAATAACACCTACCATCAAGAGCTGACTTTAAAGGGGAAAATAAAGTTAAAAGAAAAAATATGTAGATAGATAGAAAGATCTGTTACTCTTTAATATTAAGGCCCTGTTTGGGTATGACTTGAAGATTAAATATATCGATTAAGGATTAAGTTTCCATAGGGTGTGGCCTGGTGGAGTGGATTTTGGGTGCAGTCCACATACATCCCAAGGTCCCTAGTTCCAATCCTGGGACCAGTGGGAACAAACAAAATGAACAACTAAAATAAAAAATAAAGTGCTTCTTCCTCCTCTTCCCCCTTGCTGCCTGCCTACTCACCTTCATTCCTGCCTGCACGTTTCCTTCAAAAAAAAAAAAAAAAAACCAGTTTCCACCATTACAAAAGATCATCTCTCACTATTTCTGGTCTATACAGTGTCTGCTCTATGTATTTCATCTCTACTAAACGGAGTTTCCAAAAAATAAATGTATGGCATGCCTTAGTGGTTCAGGTGACTGAGAGGGCAGCTTGGGACCCAGGTTTGTGGTGCAGGGCTTGGGGGAAGAACCAAAATAAGCAAATAAATAAAAATAAAAATGCTTCTTCCTGTGTGCCCTGGTGAAGTAGCAGTTAGGTCAGCCACTTCCAGCTGGCACAGTCCACATACATCTGGGGCCGGGATGAACAATCAATAAAACAAAGTGCTGCTTCCTCCTCTCCCTCTTCCTTCCTTCTTCCTGCCTTCCTTCCTCTTTGAAAACAATTAAAGTAAATCAATAGATAAATTCATAAAAATAATACAACTAACGTACACTACTCTGTACTGACCCCTCATATCTGCTTCCTTCCAGGTGAGCACACTGGGAGACTGTAGCACTGCGAGGAACAAATACAGAAAGAAGAGGAAGAAGGGTGCCAAAGACAATGTCTTCTTTTACCATCTGTCCTTCATGGCCCAGATGATGGTAAGTAGTAGAAGGAAAAGGGGAAGGGAGGGAGGGTGGGACAATGAAATAACTGGTAAAACTCTAATGAACTCTCTGTTAGATAAATAACATTTATTTTTCTTAAGGAAAGGTACAGGCAGGAATGAAGGTGAGCAGGCAGGCAGGAAGAGAGACGAGAAAGAAGCACTTCATTTATTTTATTTAGTTGCTCATTTTGCTTGTTCTCCTGGTCCAGGAAGCATATCCAGGTCCTTGGGATATATGTGGACTGCGCTCTGGTGGGAGGCAGGCAACCAAACCACTACTCCACCAGGGTGTGCCAGTAAATAACCTTTAAATTAAATAAACTAGAGACCATGTGGTCTATAGAAACTAGCAACATGCTACACACACCTCTAAGTTCTCAGCAAATATTCATCCTTTGATTATTGAAATGAGCCAGAAAGAACACTCTCCTTGTTTTAACTGAGTCACGGCCCTCTGCTTCACATCCTGGAATCGTAGGAGCTGTGGAATGTTGTCTTTAGGCTGACCATATTTCCCTGAGACAAAACAGGGCAGGACTTTTTGGCCCCTCACAGACTGCAGGTGGGGGCAACCTAACTGCCACTTCTGCCCGTGTTACCGATGGCCCTGGTTATTAAATATGGGACAAAATGCCTGATCGGGAAAAATGAAAGCAAATGGTACTGTCCTCAGTAGAACAGTGACTATGGTCAACCTATTAACATGGCCTGAGTCCTTTCGTGCTTGGTTTTAGACTGAGGATATAGAAACAGAGCAAGTGAAGAAAGGAAGGAGTGGCATTATTAGAGAAAAAAAAAAAAAAGAACTAAAAAGGGGAGCCACTTACCAGGACCTGTCATTCCCTTCACGTTGCTGTCTCCTGCGTGAACCGACCTGGAGTCCTGGGCTGCGGAGAATGCAGAGAAAGGGAAATTTTCAGTGTTTAGGCACCTTCTATGAGCCAGGCAGGGATAGACTCACAGAGTACAATTTAGTAGCGAAGACTATGCAGTTATAAAGGGGTGGGGGAGCCGTGGGAGGAAAAGGCAGGAGGAGAGAAGAAGGAGACAGAAGAAAGAAAAGGGAGGGTGGGAGGGAGGAGAGAGAGATTGGGAGGGATGGAGGGAGGAAGGGAGGAAGGAAGGAAGGAAGGAAGGAAGGAAGGAAGGAAGATATGGTATAAATGGTACAATTTTTCCATCTGTAAAAATGATACAATAGTGATACTTACCCCTTAGACTATCGTAATAATTAAATGAGTTAATATTTGTCAGTAATTATTTAGCCATGGTGGTGTGGGCAGTAATAATAAAAGGGTCAGAATAATACAGTTAAAATAGAAGTTAGACCCAGTTCCTCTGCTTAGCCCTGCCCTCATTTCCCAATTCAGTATAAAAGCCATAGACCTTATAATGATCCCAAGGTCCTAGAATATCTGCTCCATCCCTTGCCTGCTGTTTTCTTTTTTTTTTTTTTTTTTAATTACATCTCCTAGTGTCTCCCTTGTTCACTCGGCTTTCACCCCACTGGTTTTATTGCTATTCCTTGAAGAGTCACATAGTCACATTGCCATGATCTTGACAATGGCTGTTCTTTTTCTTCCCCTTGGTATCTGCAAGCTCACTTTCTGACTTCCTTCAGGCCTCTACCTGCCAGTCTCTCTAAAGTGCTCACCTGTGATTCCTTCTTTCTCTCCTTATTGCTTTTTTCTAACAGAGTGCATATTTTTTTTTGTCATATTCACTGTTGGCTTCCTCAGAACAGAGCGTCCGCAGGGCAGGGGTTTCAATTGTTTTGTTCATTGCTATACTCCACCATCTAAATCAGTGTCCGGGCTAAGTGGGAGCTGGACTGGTGGCTGACTGAATGGATAGAAGGAAGGATGGATGGGTGGCGGAACTATTAGTTGTTATGAGAGTCTAATAGAGGAGCATCTGAAATGAATTTGGTGGGAGGACAACTATTACTAAGATGATGGCAAAGATTCCTAGTATCCTGGGATTTAAAGTGTGAGCCATGCGATTGGTTGAACTGGCATCACACGCAAGGGTTAGAAATGCAAAAATGCAGGCCCCACTGTAGACCAACTGAGTCAGAATCTCATTTTAACACTTTCTCGGTCTTACATTAAAGCTTCGGTCTAGGGAACTTACTGTTAGCCTGGAAACGTGATGAGGAGACAGAGGGAACAGCATAACAGAAGGGCTAAAGGGCAAAGAATCCTTAGTGCATTGCAGGGTCTCAAAGAATATTAGGACAGCTTGGGTGGAGAGGCGGAAGCTGAGGATACCAGAAAATAAACATGAGGAAAGCAGAGGCAGGGTAATGCATGCCCTTAGAAACTGTGGTAAGGAGTTTGGACTTTATTCTAGAGGCAAGTAGGAGACAAAAAAGAGAATTTAAAAAGAAGCATCCAGGTGCACCCTGGTGGAATAGTGGTTGGTCAGAGTCCACATATATCCCAAGGTCACAGGTTCATGCACCAGGGCCAGGGGGAGTCAACCAAGATGACCAACTAAATAAAATAAATAAAACACTTCTTCTTCCTTTCTCTTCCTGCCTACCTCTGATCTCCTTCTTCCTGCCTATACTTTTCATTTGACAAGAAATAAAAAGAAGCATCCCGGAAGTAGGAGGAAAACCAGAGAAGCAGAGCATGAGACACAGAATAGATCATTTCAAGAAGATAGGTAACGTGAGTATTAAAAACATATCAAGAAAGGTTTTAGTGGAGTGGTAAGAATGGGAACCAATACCGAGAGAGCTTGAATAAATAAGAAAGAGGACCATATTTTCAAAAAGCTTAACTTCCAATAGTTTTGAGCAAGAACGGTTTGGGGGAGGCTGGTGGGGTGCTAATGACATTGGGTGGAGGAGCGAGCCCAATGGGGTGGCCTACTTGTTCCGATAAAATGACATTTTCAAACTTGTCAATGAGACAGTAATAAGAGGACTGGCCTTCTCAAATTCAGAGTTTCCCATTTGTAGTAAGCAGATTCCAAGACAGCCTCCACGTATCCCCACCTGCTGACAATCACACACTTGTATAATCCTTTGCGTTGAGAGTAGGCAGCTTGCTTCTAATGAATAGATGTGGCAGAAAGGATAGCATAGCACATCCAAGATTAGGCTGTAAAATGACTATGGTTTCTGTCTTGGGCAATTTTTGTCAGATCATTTGCCCCAGGGAAGTCGAGTAGCAGCGTGAAGAGGCCCATGTTGCAAGGTACCATGCCTGTCAATCTTATCCAGAATGTCTGTTTATGGCAGATTAGTCCCAAATTTTTGTAGCAACTCTGTAGAGTAAGCTATGACCATGCCTATAGGCGGGGAGGAAAAGGAGTTGCTACTGGATCCGGGCACTGGAATCATGAGAACAGCTGTTTTCAGCTCATTCAACAAATCTTGTAGACACATTCAGCTACTCCACAGCTGGCGTCGATCTGATCTACCCGCCAAGCGCATCCTGCATTCTTCTCCAACAAGGTTCCCCTTGTCTGGTGTTCTCTCCGCGATGTGGAGAAGATAGAGATGCCGGTGATGAACACACTCCCTAAATGTGTCAAGTGAGCTTTCTCAGGCTGCATCTATCAGCCTCTCGAATTACTAATCAAATGGGTAAGAAGTAAAAATAAAAATGTAAATCTGTACTTTGAAGTTAATATCAATTGAAAGTCATTAGATTTTTCAATTCATGTATGTCTATGAATGTATGAACTAAACTGTACCTTAAGCCATAAGGGTAGAAAACCACCCACCCTGCCCTTGTGACAGAAATCATTGACTGAGACGGTGTACAGGTGACAAAAAAAAAAAAAAAAAAGAGAGAGAGAGATTCATGTAAACAATGTTCCTGTCTACATTCATACTCCTGTGTATAAGATGTTTTGCTTTGAGAATACAAAGAGATAGCAAAAAAATTGCTTTATTTTGCTTCTTTTTACTGAAGTGAGCACAGGTCAAAACTTAGACATCCCTCGGAAAGCCACTTTCTTCAGTACAGCCCATGTGTGATAGTCTAACATCCCTTAGGCCAGGAATGTCGCTGGTGGCAGTTTCTCCCCACAGACAGCACCAGTCCTGGGTTTCCAGAGGAAGAGGAGAACCAAGTTAGACCACCACTGACATCACTGCCTGCCTGTGAAGGGACTATGACTCGCTCACGTTAGTGAAACCTTTGCTGAACTAAAAACAACACAGAGATAAGCCCTGGTACCTTAGCAGGCAAGTCTGCTGGGCATAGTCCACGTTCATCCCAAGGCTGAAAAACTAAATGAAAATAAATAAGTGCTTCTTCCTCCTCTCTCTTCCTGCCTGCCAGCCTGCTCACCTTTATTCCTGTCTATACCCTTCCTTTTAAAAAGAAAAACAAACCACAGAACACATCATTTAATCTATGCTAAGAATATAGATTTTTAAAAAGGAGACAAGGGCTGGGAAGCAATGGGGAAAACAAAATGACTTTTTAGAGTGAATAACTTTTTAAACATTTTTCTCCTAGAGTTGGAATGGCATTATTGTACAATGAATTCTTTCCAACCCATTTGAAATTCAGAATACCCAGATTCGTGTTTCCCTAAAAAAATTTTTTTAAATTAGGTGATTCTTCTGGTCTCTCAGATCCTCTGGCTTCCTCCAAATTCCAGTTATAGGAGGAAAAATTCTGAGTAAAAGACCATTTTTCTCTAGTAAGGATGGATTCTTCCTATTACTAAAGTTCTAGGAATCAAAAAAAAAAAAAATGCTTGGCTAATTGAATGTGATGTGTGAACTATACCTTTTTCATAGGCCTGAGAAGGCAAAATGTTGGTGAAGTCCTCACTTGGAAGGACAGGCTCAGGGATATTGATTGAACGGAAGGGACTTCCTTGTGCCTGAGCAGGCCCAGCCTGGGAGCCATGATCTTCTTTCTGAGTTTTCCTAGGAAAGTGACACAAAGACAAAGCGAGTTTGGATCTTAATTCCATATGGGTTAAGGAAGAGATTCACTTCAGAAAAGTTCAAGGAAATTTCTGAATTATAGGTTGAGCCATACAAAATTGTTGTTTTTATAAATTAAAAATGATCAAATACTTGCAATTGATATGGTTCAACTTAATTTATCACCAAAGTTGAGAAAAACTATAAGTTATCCTCTGAGTATAATATCTCTATTTTTAGTTTTCTATTTCCGATGTCCATGTCATCAAGTTCTTTCACAAAGTTTGCTATAGTGACAAATTGATTGGGATGATTTACATTGACTTAATGCAACACAGAGGAATCAGAAATGGCAAGTCTACAACTGAAACAAGAACTTTCTCCAGGATCACACAAACATTATCACCATATTTCTATTTTAAATTTGATATTAAAAACATGTAATCACATATTCAGGAATTAAGTTTTACTTTAATCAACCTGGTTGAGATATTACTTAACATAAATTTATTTTCAGTGGTAGAAATTAAACAAGAGCATTAGAGAAAAATTTAAACACTTATGAAAAATCACTAGTGGTCCTACTTTAACACAGCAATCATTATTTTTAATTATATCTTTCTAGTTATTTTTCACAGTTGAAATAAATTATACATGATATTTTATATCAGTTTCATTTCATTTCCTGTTATACTAAGTACATTTCTGTAATTGTTGCCATTCATTTTTAGTATTGACCACTTTTACGGCTCTATAACTTCCATCACATGCTACCCAGTGGTGCCCAGCGGCCACGTAGCCATATGCCAATAGTGAGGAAAATGTTCTTGGTGCCTCTGTATAAGCCATAGTGCGAGTTTACCTTTGGTCGATTTTTTGAAAAACACTCACTTGGCTTTAACTTTTCGAGATTCTCTTCGCTTCTCCTGTTGAAGCTGTTCAATTTTCTGTTGCATTTCTTCTTGTTTGGAAGTGATAGCTTGGATCATTGACATAGCATTGCTCAACTCTTCCTAAAAAAAAAAAATCAACATGTACTTAATTCAGTATATGGGGTAAAGTATATACTATCTAGTATATAGCAGACTTTTAATGCATATTTGCTGAATGACTTGAATGGAGAGATGAAATTTTTACTTCTATTGTGGTCTCTGCTTTTAACATAGAGATTCAAGAAAGAAAAAGGTGAAATAGATATTTTCCTATGATACCTAGTGAATGACCCAAAGGGGAAATTCATATGTTTGCTTGCTCTATGAAAAAGTAAGTTTTCTACTTCTGTTATTAAGTTATTAAGTTATTAAGAATCTTTCTTCAGTGGGGAAATAAAAGAGGGACTTACCTTGAAATAGTTTAATGAATTCTTCATTTCAGTAACTTTTTCTTCCATGGAGCATCTGCAGCTTTTAACCTTTTCTTCCAAAGCATATTCTCCATGTTGAATTCTTGACAGTTCCTGCATTGCTTCCGTGAAGCCAGTTTTGAGTTCGGAGGCCAGGGCCTGCAACTAAATAATACGCAGAGTGAATTCAGTTTGTTTCAAATTATTGTAAATGGTACCAATGACCCCTTGATTTCTTTCCTTTTGTTTCAGAAACTAGGCTCTTGAAAATCTACCGACCTCACTTAGTGATAGACTCAAGTTTGGACAACTTAAGGCAACCTTGGCCTCATTCATCTGGGGAAAGAGGGTCCTTTTTGTATAGCAGATGCGTCATAGTGACAAGAAAGCAAGCAATTGATTAAGTTTGCAAGTCCTCCTGCAAGCTACTATTAATTCTAACATCTTTGATTAAGATGAAATTCACTTGAAAAGCAACAGGTGCATGTGACAGACATTCTTGATCCAGCAGCTTCAAATTTTGTGAAAGGAAGGATGGGTCATAGTCTCCTGGTTTATTATGGGAAGAGGAATAAATTCTGCTTTTTCCTTAAAATTTATAGCATAAAAAGAGTAACAAGCATATATAAAAATTTCTTAGAAAGGGAAGAAGTTTTGTTTTGTTTTTAGTATCTTCTTAGATGATAATGTGGAAAAGAAGATAATGGCTTTCTCAATGGCAGTGTGCTTTAATCCTTAGTAGGCACGAGGAACTTAGCATGTTGTTGATAATGATGTGAATCATCTTCAGAAATCAAGCTTGGTTGTGCATGAGTGCACACATTGGATTTCTATGATCAACTTCCACAGCATGCAAGTAATGTCAATTTTGGTTTCAGAATATAAATCCTAGCGCTCTCCAGTACATACCAAAATCATAGACAAGTTAGTTAACCTCTTTGTAGCAGCTTCATCATCTATAAAATAGTTTAACAACCATTCCACAGGACTTTCTTGAGAATTAAATGAATACATGTAGGCCAGGTACCTGCCACAGTGCCTGCTTAATACATAAAAGGCATTTAAGGAATCTTAATTCTTCTCCAATCCTTCAAGTGGCAAATCAAAAGGTTAAGCACAGACAGAAATGTGGAAAAAATGGAGCACTTCTAAAGTTCAGTTTTATTTATTGAACAAATGAAAAAATCACTTCAACAGACAGCAAATTAAGATAACAAGATAACAATAACATTATTTTCTTGACAATTATGATCTTACACTCTTCTAAATAAAGGAAACCTTAGCTCCAGATACTTCTTTAAAACAGAACATTTTAGAAGATTTATAATTAATTATAATTAACACTATAATTAAAAATGTTCTTATTTTAAATGATGGAAATGAAAATCCAGTTGCCTTAACAAAACTCCTTCAAATGTGTGTTTCTAAACACTTTCAGAATCTAGTTATCCCTAATGGTCCTAATTTGACATTTCACCTCTCACTATAAAATGACTTGGTCTCCCTATATTGCATTATTTTAATGTAGGCTTTTGTGGATTATTGTGTTTCACAAACATTTTTTTCAAGGACTGGAAGGAAGGACAAATAAGAGAAATGAGAAGGGTTATTCTGAGGGAAGAAAGCAGGACCTGTCAAAGGTTTGAGGCTGGAAGGCTGGGAAACACAGGAACAACCTGTTTTTTATTCCAATCATTTGTAAATTTAATTAATCTTTGTAATAGCTTTTGGCAATATCTTAATTCAGTCACCATGATGGATTCGATCACCAGATCGACTATTTTTGATCACCAGATCAATTACTTTTGATCTGGTGATCCTTATCATGTAAATAAATCTTTCTATGAGCCAAATTTATGCAAGTTCCAAAGCTAAAAGAAGGTGCCCTGACATTCACTCAGATTGCCTGCTTGAAAAAATACCTGGGAACCACTCTCCTACAGAAATAGGTTTCATTATCACTGCTCCCTTAGGTGGATGTGTGGAGTTTGTTCCACAAATCAAAAGGCAGCAGCAGGGTCCTAAGAGAAAGGACCTTTTTGTTACCTGTAGAACTCCAGCTCTCAAGACATCAAGAACTATCAGAAATCCGCCCAACAGTCAAGTTATATAGCGACTTTGGGAATTCTGAAACCATTTTGAGCAATAAAGCCATTTCCTTCCCCTATTATTAATTCGAGCCCCTTGGGTACCTACCACTGAAGTAACTACTGCTTTATAAACAGCTTTGCAGCCACAGATCATCTGGGGAAGGGAAGCCATGGTGAGCATAATCATGCCCTGAGACAAGCATCTTTCAAGATGCTGACAGCTCTTAATATCTTTAGCTGCAACATTCTGGGTTTCTAGCACCAACTGGCCATTCCTCGATGAATTAAAAAATGCTTTGAAAACATGGCCTTAACATCTTTTTTCTGCTCTTTCCTCAGCTTTCTTATTTGATAGCCCACAGCCCACCCCAACGGTTAGAAATGGTAGTCTACCTTGTTCTCCAGCGAGTTGAACACGTTCCTCATGGCGTTGATTTTTTCATGAAGCTGATCTAGAGAGGTTATGATCCCTCCATCCTGCCGCTGGAGGCGGGCTCCCGCTGGAGGCAGGTTCAGGGAAGACTTGTTCTTCGAAGCCTAGGGTACCACAGAGGGCATCTTAGGCTCAAAGACATAGGGGAGAAGAGTCCGAATTCTTCCTAGTTCCTGCTCTCACTTTCTGATTTTCCATTTTCTTTACTTGCTTGGCTTCTGAACTCTTCTTAAGATGAATTTTAGTCAGTGTCTTCCTTTTTTTTTTTTGTTCCACCAAAGATCCCTCCAACTAAATTCTTCTCAATTAGGATAATTGTTCCAACTTGTCTTTTTTTTCACACAGACTTCTTCCTTTCTGTCTCATTAGCAAGGTCAGATGATACTATGAGGCAAATGCAGGGAACTGGGCCTGCTGTGCCTTGAGAAACTCTGCGAAGTCATAAATGGAATTATCAGGAGTAAATGTCCCATATCTACTCCTCTACTCCCTGCATAAGTTGACATTAAAGTCATTCTTACAGAGCTCTCTTGAACCTTATCTAAGCCCTAATGTGCTGGATATCTGTTTCGTGTGTCCCTGGAAGCATCGTGGCCTAGGAGAGCTAACTTCTCTGGCGTTAGAACTTTCTCAATGGCATAGAGGCCGAGGCTCTCACAGAACTTACAAATCCTAGAAAATGTTCAATGGTGGTTATGATGATAAAACCTGTAACTGTAGGACTGGTTCCCATAGTTTTCCAATTAGAGGTCCTTTGGGCACATAATTTATTTCCTTAAATTATTTTAATTAAGAGAAAAATTAAGAACAAAAAAAAATCACCCTAAGCTCATTACTTTAATATAGGCTCTAATATTTTGGAATGTTTCCTTCTCTTTTGTTCCATGTATGAAAATGCAGATATTTATGTGGCTGAAGTCACACTACAGGGATATTTTGATTCTGTCCTTTTTTTTGCTTAACATTTTTATAAACCCTTTCTAATAGCCTATAGATTTTTTTCTAAGTGTCTTTTTCATGACTACAAAATATTCCTCTTTGTAAATATAACAGGTTTATTCACTCATTTGTTGTTGGAAATTTCTACTGTTTGGAATTTTTTAGTATTATAACTATTGCTGTCAAATTATGTTATTTCTTTAAAGTTTTCATGTATTTCCTATTATTTCCTTAGAATAAATCCCTAAATATGAAATCAATGTGAGTCATAGGACAGGAGATAATATTTGACCCAAAGGGAAATATACTGTTATTAGAGGGAAGGCATGTATTCAATTGATTAAAAAATACACAAAGTGAATTGACCAAAGGGTTTGAAAAGTTATAACATGATTGCATAATCTTAGAGTCACACTATGTAAGGTGTAATGTCCTAAATTAGTGTGTTTAGAAAAACATGTCTTAGATAAGATATATGACACATAAATAATATAACTGAAGGAAGTGGTATTTATCTTCCTATCCAAAAACACAGAGTTCTAGAGTTCCAGAGTGAGGGTTGAGCTAGAACTAAATTGTGCAGGTACCATGTCTGCTCCCTTAGGTATGGTACTATTCCCCTTCTCCTATTAATAGAATCATAATTTAAAACTCCATATACAAAATAAAGTAGCAAAGGGTGAAGAAATGTAATCTGACTCTGGAAAAGAGATTGGGGTAGACTTCAGGAGGGTTCTGTACAGTGGACAAGGGACGAGAGGAAAAGGAAATAGATTGGGTTCAAATAAGAAGGAATATATGGAGTTATGAAGTAGTCAGTGTATTCACACTGTTCATCTGTTCTGACAGAAGAATGAACTGGGAGACAGCAGTGCTCATGACTTCTGCAATCTGGTAACGGCACTGGACCTTATCTTTACCAGTGAAGTCAAGTTCATCTAAAGAATAAGGAGCCATGAGGCATCTGAATATTCTAACACTTTATGGCATTTTAACTAATATTTTTCTAAAAAGTTCCACCAATTTACAAATATTCATCAAAATTAAATATTATTAATAATTTTATGATTTGTTAATTAGTTTTAAAAAACGCTCCCTTTGAAATCACTGTTCCTTTGAGCATTAACCTTTTCTTCTATTAATTAGTCACCTAATGACTAATTTTACTTTGGAGACCTGTCTATTCAGATGTTCTTCACCCATATTCTACTGAGGTCCAGGTCTCCTTTTTTATTGATTCCTATGAACTACTTAGATATCATTAAACCTTTGTAATATTTTATGTGATACATTTTCCAGTGTTGTTATTTGTCTTTGAATTGTCTGAAAATATTTTTACATTGGGAAAATGTTTAATAATGATGTAGATGAACTTTCTAACCTTTCTTTTGTGATTTCTCCCTGTGCTTTTTAACTTGGACATTTTACGTCAAGGGACAAAATATTGACTTATCTAAACTTTTGTGGTTTTTTTTTTTTATATATATGTATTTAGCATTTTAGACCATGTTGGAGTTTATTTTGGTTACAGTATATCCTCTTTTCTTCCCAAAGAACCAGACTTTTCAAACACCATTTGATGCTAGACTGATTGATTTCATCAGAACTTTAGTTCAAAGCAATATACATGTATCTTGCAGATATTCACTGATTCATTCATTCAACTAGTATTTACTGAATATGCATTATTTTGCAAGTAGTGTACTTTATGATGAGAATACAATAGAAAGAAAAATGGGCTAAATCCCTGCCCTTGGAGCTTACATTCTAGAGAAGGAAACAGACAATAAAAATTAAGTAAACAAGTTAAAATTTACTATAGTGTCAGTAGGGATGGAATCTATCAAGAAAATAAAATGAGGTGGAGAATGACTGAAATGTCATATTTTGCTTCAAATTTTACTCTCTTTTTAGTATAGAGTATATTGTATTATAGTTAATCTCTCCCTGCTTCCCTTCTTTCTCTTCTTCTTTCTTTACTTCTTCTCCTTTGTCTTCTTTTGGTTAAATGTTGCTTGGAGTAAACAGACTCGTTTTTAGGAAGCATTCTTTAAAACAAGGATGGGGTTATAATCACAGCATCATGGAGGTCATATTGACCAGCTTCACTTCCACTGCTTTATTTGATCCACTGTGAACAGATGTACTTGGGTTTATGATACAGTAAGAGAATGAGGCCACCCCCAGTGCAGCTATATTTAGCCATTATTCAGGGAGTGACCTACATAATACCTATAATAGACTTTAAATTATACTTGAGTTTAAAGAGACACACTCATTGAAGTGCCATACACAGGTCGGACTGAACAGTGGAGAGATGGGCAGGGAAGGTATTTGGAGGGATTGGACAAATGAAGCATCAAATCAGCACCAAGTGAAGACTTAACTGCTGCTTCCAACCTTTGTCCAGACTGGTCCCTCTCCATGAAATATCCTTCCCCACATTCACTTACCAAATGATGAACTTGTCTTTAATTGTCTGGTTCAGATTCTCCAGTGAGTATGAATTCATACGTCTGTATCCACAGATTTCATGAATACCTCTATTGTAATCCTTCTGACAGTTAGCTTACCTTGTATAAGTTATTTACTGTATGTGTTTTCCATGTTACAGACACTTAAAAATCAGTGAGAAAATCTGTTCCATTTGTTTCATCCCCCATAAGGCCATGCAATAGATTTTGCACATAGTAATTGCTCACAAAACACACATTAAATGGAAATGAGGACGTTTCCTCTACATCCCCCTGACATTGCTGGCCTGGGTTTAGTAACATCATGATTAATGAATGTTTCATAAAGCTATGTTGACTTGCCCTCAATGGGCCTTCAGCAATGATCTCTTGCATGGTATTTCTAGGAACTAGTTATTTTCACTTCACTGTCACTTAAACTCAGCAAATCTAAATATTTCCCTCAAACTAACTACTTCTGGATTCCTATGTCTCTGCTTGGGACACCATTTGACTTTCCTAGTGACCAGAGTATAAAACCTTAGAGACAACTTTGAAATCACTCTTTCTCCCAACCCTACCAAACCCTGTCAGTTCTTTATTCTTTCTCCTGTATTTCAGAAAGCACTGTCTTAATTCCAGAGAGCAACCTTCTTTCGCTAACCCAGGTTGCTGTCACATTACAAATTGTATCAGAAAAAGCCTCCATAATTTTTTTAAAGGAAAGGTGCAGGCAGAAATGAAGGCAGGGGGGCAAACAGGCAGGAAGATGGAAGAGAAAGAAGCACTTTATTTACGTTACTTAGTTGTTCATCCTGGTTGTTCCTCCCACCCTGGGTGATGAACCAGTTCCTTGGGAGACATGTGTACTGGGCCAACTGGAGGCAGAGGACTTATCCACTAGGCTACCAGGGTGCACCAACCTCCATGATTTTTAAGGACAGAAATAGACTAAATTTTCAGTTGGGAGACAGAAGCCAAATAAATGCTACTTAGGGAGACAAAGAAGCCTGATAGGACCCTCACCGCAAATATAGATTTTTTGCAGGGTATTTATAGGATGTATAAATTAAATTATTCCATTGTTTAAAAGAAGCTTAAAGCATTTTTCTATCACTTGCAATATTAACCCTTTTTCAATTCTCAATTCTCCCTCCTACAATAGGAAATAAGGAAAACATCTTGCTTCCTGACAGAAATATTATTGTGCACCGTGATGGCCGTGGTGATGGTGACAGCAGGTGAGAAAAGCAGGGCTGGGAGTGGTGGGGTTATATTTTAGAAAATGGATAAGATGTCCTTCAACACCCAGTTTCTATGTCCCCACCCTGTGGCTTCGGCGACTATGAAAGTCATGGGCCCAGGCAGGGGCCAGAATAACGGGTCTTCTCAGAAGTACAGCTTAGGGGGCATGCCCTGGGGGCTCAGTTAGCTGACACTAGAGTGTGAACCATGTGAAATCCAAGGATCCAGGTTCACAGTCCAAAATCAGAAGGGGAAACAAATAAATATAAACTTTAAAAATGCTTCTTCCTCATGCTTTCTGTCTGACGCGAATGGTGCTCTCTCCTCTGCCTGTCCTCCATAGTTTTTTTAAGGGAACAAATGCAATGACAGAAATGTAAGGGCTATGATATCTTACAATAAAGGCTAGCCATCACTATTTCACATAGGAGCATTCAGACAATCTATTGTCTTTACCTGGTAAATCTGCGTGGAAGGGTTATTCATCGGCATATGTTCATTTTCTCCTGTAGGGAAAAAGAACTTCGTTCAGTCAACACAATTCATTCCATCCCTGCCCTCCTCAGACACCTGCAGCAAATCAAGGAGCTTACCGGATCCTAAATCTGTGCCCACATGACAAAGAAATAAATCACTCATTCAAGAACAAAGCATAAGCTGGTGTAGGTGGTTTTATATTCACATTCAAATGACCAAACTAGAACTACTTGATATAATCTTAGCGTAGAAAACCGTGGTGGAGAAGTTTCTCAACTAAACGGAGTGATTCATCATTGCTAGTCAGCCAGGAGGGAATATCCTAGAGGGGTCTCCCACGTGGGGCTGGCTGGAGTTTGCTGAGGGGCAGGTCTACAGTCAGGAAGGCTATGCTTTCCTGGACACCTGCCTGGCTATCATTCCATTGTTCTCAGGAGGTTGCATAAAATATCCGTTACTCCTCCTGCCAAACTTCCGAACTCCATCAGATCAACTAAGGAAGCTTTCTGGCCCCCTGGGCAAGAGGGTTGCTAGAAAGGAATTGTCTTGATAGAAAGGAATTGTCAGTGGAGCAGGAAGGAGACAGGTGGAATGAATACAGTATTGTCAGCACTAGAGTTTGCAAAACACAGGGCAAACACAAAGGAAATAGTGGGTTATCAAAACCATTGACAACATAGAGAGAGAAGCACTGACCCCGAATGACCCTTTCCCACACTGGTTGACTGAAGACCAGACAACCCATGGACAGCATGCTCACATATTCTGCTGTGTCCACTGTGTTACAATGTATGAATGAAGCAGTTTACTCTGAAAGCTCTAGTTGCAAACATTTGCTTGTGGGTATGTGTATATTGTCCTCCTACGATGTGTTAGTACAGAAAATCCTTCTTTAGAGGAACCAGCCTCAGTATGTTAAATTCATAAATAATATATTACCTAAGCCCAGAATTTACATACACGGAGGGCTGCAACTATAAAATCCAGATAATTTCAGATGATCAAAACTCCCCACACAGACCTGAGTTAAGATTACTTAATCCTTTTTATACTATGTCCCAGGAACCTGGTAGAATGGCAAAAACCAGATCTTGGCAACAGAGATCAGGTTCCCAGATCTAACTTTCACGTGTTGTACTTGTAACCTGACTCTTCTAAAATTAGAGGGTAACAAAACCTACTTCTGCGTGGTTGGTTCCATGTTACGCTGACCATACATACCATTTTAAATGGGACAGTACTGGTTTTTCCTATTTTCCAACCCTTCTGTCATTTTAGTATAAATGTCAATTTTATGACATTTTAAATAAGCCACGACAGTCTTTCATGTGGGGCAAAAGGTGCAGCTGAGTTGCCCCAGGCACAGTCTGTTGAGAGCGCCCCAAACTGCTGACCCTTTTGCCCTGCATTAAAGACGGCCGTTTGCGGCGCTGACTGCCCTGGGCCACGCCGCCACTGCTGGTCCGCCCGGTGAGGACACAGTTGCTGCTTGGGAAGAGAATTCCCCCATCTCTGTACCTGCCTGTTTCTTCAAAGGGGTCAGAACACTCAGGGCGTTTGAGCCGCAGGTAAGTACTACGGGTTCTTTTCCGGCTCTGCAGGGATTATCTCCGGCACTGTGCGGGTTACTGGGCATTTCTGGCCCTGGGATGGTGAAAGCAGCATATGTTTTAGGCAGGATATTTAGAGCGGTGCTTATAGGGACACCAAATTTGGTTTTCATCTAAGTTGTCAAAATTCCTTACTGCTAATTCCTTACTGGTTACTCTTGGATCATCAGCTGGCAAGCGTTGTACTTACTTGTTACTGGCCTGGCTACTCTGCTCCTGCTTGGATTGCTCCGCCTCCTCCCCTCCCCTGAGACACCAGTACATAACCCCATCCTGCTTTTGCCATCCCAATGTCCCGTTTGTGTCTCAAAGAAATGTGGTCACTCTATTTTCTGTGAGAAAGATTAAAAGACAAAATCCATATGTTCACACGTTAGTCTAGAAGGTGTGGATGTCTGTTAGCTGAATCTGTCTCTTGACCTTATGGAGAAAATTGTTCTAAAGAAGCACTAAAATTTTTGCTAAGAAAAATAACTACTCAAATATATATATATATATATGTATATATATATATGTGTGTGTACATAAGTGTGTACATATGTGTATATATACATATATTTTTTCCCCAGTACTAAGTCTTATGGTCTTCATAATCATTATATGATAATAAGGAAGTGAAAAGAATCAAGTTAACATGTTGCCATGTTTTGAAACGATGGCAAAATAATTTTACAACTGATCGTTTTTAAATCCTGATCCCCAAAGCAAGACGTAGGAAAAAAATAACCTTGTTTTGTTTTGGTTTTCTCCATGGTGCCAGTTGCCTTTCTCCTCCAGCGTATTCTTCAACATCGCATCTTCTTTTTCCCTGGATCAGGCCAGCCCCTCTTCCCTGCACCTGCCAGGTGAAATCAAAAGGAAAGGATAGCGAAGTAGCATTTATTTTATGTGTTAGCTTTCAAAGTTAAAGTGAATAGAGTCATTTGTGGCAACTTGAGACTTATGTAATTTCAGTACAGTGAAAATATTGACTAAATATTAGGCTTATAATTTAATGATAGTTTATGAGTAAGTATATAATTCATTAGGTAAATTTATGATAGTGTTTTAATATAACACATTTTTTGTTTGAGCAAATAAATTAATTTAGACTCATTGATTTTATTAGCAGGCTATAGTTTAGGGAATTTATCTTAAGAAGAAAACACTTAAGCACGTATGAAGACCAATATATCTGCTTCTTTGTCATTAAGTAGTAACTTCGTTGATGGCCTTGCTCACACTTTTAGCAGTGGACAGCTTCCTCCATACCCAAAGATGCTTATCAAATGGCTGGGTTGTCATGGTCATTGGAGATGAAGCTGTAAGTTGAGAATGAAATTTTGGTGCACCCTTGTGGCTTAACCATACAGTTCAAGGCCCCTGGCTGGCAGAGTCCACATACATCCCAAGGACCAAGATGAACAACTAAATAAAATAAATACATGCTTCACCTTCCTCTGTCTCTCAAAAAAATAATAAAAATAAGAAGAATGCAATGTAACAAAGTGGTCAGTGTTGTAGATATTGGCCCTCTTTTTAGCCACCTACATTGCTATTTGTTTCCGATGATTGGGAGTTCCTGCACCTTATGAAACTTGATCATATGTCTCCCACTACAGAGGCTAAAAATCCTCACTTCCCCAGCCTCCCTTGTTGCTAAGGCATGGGTGACATGACACTGAATATGCCACTCAGGTGCACCCATTCCAATTGATCATGGCAGTGGCAGAAGGATTTCCAAAGGTAGATGTGCTTAATAATATTTTGTAATTTCTAAGAAACATGAAGAGTTTCTAAACGGCAGTGGCACCAAGGGTAGGGTGGTGACCCTTACATGGTGCAGACGATTTAGGAAGCTCAGGTCACTGCTTTCTAAGTTTTTCTCATCAGAAAAATTGTATTCTATGGTTGGAGACATTGTTGCTGGTCTCATAATCCCAAACTTCGGTTCTTCTAGCAATTCTAATGAGTCCCCTATATCCTTCCAACAAATTCCTTTGTTGCTTAGGTCAGCCATAATTGTTTTCTGTTGTTTGCAACTAAGAAACCTGATTGAAACAATCAAAATATATTAACATTAACCAAGAATGAGGAAATACCAGTCTC
This sequence comes from Solenodon paradoxus, assembly GCA_004363575.1. Classification (NCBI taxonomy): domain Eukaryota; kingdom Metazoa; phylum Chordata; class Mammalia; order Eulipotyphla; family Solenodontidae; genus Solenodon; species Solenodon paradoxus. Next base: position 67,416 of record RJWH01004487.1, on the reverse strand, counting down.
TGTTAAACTCTGTTGCCCATCATTCTGGAAGACAAATCTAATCCATATGTAGATCAGTAGTTACCTAGGGCAGGAGATGGGGGTTTAACTGGTAAAAAGGCACAGGGACCTTCTTAGGCTAATAAGAAGTGTTTTGTTGCTTACTTGTGGTAGTGGTTATACTATATACGTGCACACAATTGTCAACATTTGTAAAAATGTGTATTTTAATTGGGTGCATTTTATCCTTTAGAAATTGAACCTCAAGAAAGTGGAATTAAAAGTTTGCATTCGTGGCCCACCCTGTGGCCTAGTAAATAAGGCCATCAGACACAGTCCACACACATCCCACAGACCCAGATTCAAGACCAGGGACCAGGGCAAACAACCAAGATGAACAACTAAATAAAGTAAATAAGTGTTAATTTTTTGCATTCACATATTGAGGTTTGTAAAGCAAAATAATAAGCTGACAGAGATGGGAAGGGCCACATGGATAAAGCTTTGATCAACAACAACATAGTTATAAAGGAAGGCTAGATAAAGAAAGTCAAGGACATATGCTATTTGGAATCTTGCACATTTTTCACTTGAGCCTGACAGGTATGACAATGTAGAGTATATTTCTTAGCTATCTGAATCCCTTTCATAACTGATACAAGCATTACTAAGATGAAAACATTTTTCTCTTAATAGTTGTTCATTTATTTGATATCTCATATATTCCATGATGAACATAATTAAATGACAGAATGTTAAGACCTAAATGGTTCTGGGAAAATTATTTAATCCAACTCCTTCATTTATAGGTAAAGCAGCTGAGGCCAAGAGAGGGGAAGAGAAGTGACCTGTCCAAAGTCATACAGCCTTGAATATAATTCAATATATAACATATAATTAAAGTGATTTGCTGCTAATATTTGGGAGAAACCTTGAAATATGTAAAGCCACATTGGGGGAGATTTTATGAATAATTCATTCCGGGGGATTGTTTAATTAATTTACAATGAATTTAAAACCAGCCCAATAAAACTTTCCACCCATCTATCATAGATAAAATGTATACATTTTCAGAGCTAGGATGTTAGTAAGCTCACTTGTATACATAAAGTCACTGATTGCAAGACTTAATAAAAGATTTATAGCTCATATAAAGTAAATTTGAAAATTTATTTAATTGCAAAAGCAACAAAGCTACATTCAAGAAAATTTGGTAAATACTCTGGTGAAGTAACAGCTTTGTTTCCTGCCTCCAGTTGACTGCAGGCCACATACATCTTGAGGCCAGGGAAATAACCAAGATGAACAACTAAATAAAAATAAAAGAAACTGCTTCTTCCTCCTCTTTCTTTCTGCCTGCTTGCAACTACTTGCCTTCATTCTTATCTGCACCTTTCCTTTAAGCAAAATTGGATCATAATTATTCAAGGTGGTTTTTTTTTTTTTAAGAGAGGAAGGGAGAGAAGGAAAAAGAATTTTTTAAGGAAGGGAGGAAGAGGAGGAAGAAACCTCTTTATTTAGCTGTTCATTCTTGATTTTCCACCCTGCCCCAGGTCTTGAATGTGGGTCCTTAGGCTTTATATGGTGTGTACAGTAGCATCTCCGCTGTCTGCCCATAAGGGCGCAGCCTCTAACAAACTGTTTCTAATGGCTGCATAATATCCATGGTGTATGCATGACTTGTGATCAACATTGCTGTATTGATGGGCATTCCTATTATTTTGCCACTGTAAACACAAAGAATATCTTGGTTCTAAAGTATTACATATTGGGGAAAAGCACAGGAAACTTCTTAGGATGATGAGATGTTCAGTTTTTTAATTGTGGTTTTGATGCTTTTGCTTGTGTGTGATTTTTAGTAGCTATGACCAGGATGCCTTACAAACAAGCTATAATTCTTCTCATTTCCTCCAGGAATATCGCAAGAGTACCTTTCTGCTACTTTCCAGTCAATGGTGGATGTTAACATTTAGGCAATCAGAAAGAGACAAGGTGATTTTTCAGTTGTTTTTGCTGATTGCTATTGAGCACTCTACATATACTTACAGGGCATATAAAAATACTCTGTGAATTATTATACCTCTGATTTCTATATTTTTTATTGGATCATCTCCCTTTTTCTTATCAATTAGCAAGATAATAAAGCTTAAATAATAAAGTTTAAATCTTTATTTCTCATGTGCATTATGAATATTTTCCTTTGTGTCTTTTGATTTTATAGTCACTTTGGCTATCAAAATATTTTTAGGCATACCCTGGTAGAGTAGCATTTAGGTCTGTTGCCTCCAGCTGAGTGATGTTCACATACATCTCAAGGACCCATATTTGTACTTCGGGACCCAGGAAAACAAACAAGATGAACAACTAAATGAAAATAAAATGCTTCTTCCTCCTTGCTGCCAACATTTGCTCTTGGTGCCTTTAAAAAGGTAGACAGACCTTTAAAACCTTCCTGCCTGCTTGCTTGCTTACCTTCATTCCTGACTATCCCTTTCCTTTAAAAATAAAATATTTTTAAATTTATGAAATCAAATAGATCTTTTTCGATAGTTGCTTCTAGATTTCTTGAGATGATTTAAAAGCTCTCTGCAAGATGAAGGATTTCTATATGTATGTGTTTGTTTTCCTAAATTTTCTTTCAAAGTTTTTATTATCTTTCAGTGTTGAATGTATCTGGAATTTATTTTTATATATGGGCAAAGGAATGTTCGAATTTCTGATCTATCAGCTGGATAACCACTGTACCTGAAACAGTTATTACATAAACCACCATTTTCCTTTCAAATATTAACTTCCCGTATATTACTATTATTATTTTTAGAGGAAAGGTGCAGGTAGGAATGAAGGTGAGCAGGCAGGCAGGAAAAGAGAGGTGGAAAAGTTACTTTATTTTTAGTCAGTTGTTCACATTGATTTCCCCCGCCACCCCTGTGACCCTTGGTCTTGGACCCAGGATCTTGGGATGTGTGTGGGACTGCTCTCAGGGTACTAGACCATTAGGTGACGAGAGTGTGCCCCGACTATTACTCCTTTTTCTAATTTGCTTTAATTTCTTTTTTGTCCTATTTTACTAAAATTTCTTATTAGGAATGGAAATTGTATTTTATCAGGCCTTCCAGCAACTATTGATGGAATGGTTGTTTTCTCCTTTATTACTGAAATAAATTATACTGATTCCCTGATGTTGTCATTCCTATACCATTTGCTGAGTCATAGGATTATAGTTCTTTTGAAATACTGCTGGGCTCTAAATGTTAATATTTAGACATTTTTTTTTAAAGGAAAGGTGCAGGCTGGAATAAAGGTGAGTAGCTTGGCAAGAAGAAAGGAGGAAGAAGTATTTTATTTATTTATCTGTTTATTTATTTTATTCAGTTGTTTAAATTGGTTGTTCCCCTGACCGCCTCCCTGCCGGGGATGTGAACCTGGGTCATTAGGATGTGTGTGGACTGTGCTCCTTCAGAGGTTACTGGCCTGTTAGTCCACCAGGGCAAACTATTCAGACATTTTTGAATCTATATTCATGAGTGATTTTGATCTATGGAGGCTTATTATTTACTATTTTTTTCTATCGGGGGATATTAAAGGTATTCTAACTTTCTTTCTTTCCACCCCCAGAGTCATGAAACCAGACCCATGTCTTTCTTAGCCTGCGCCTTAGCTACCTGAGGCACAGAGGAAGGGGTCTCTGCCAGCTTTTTCAAATCAAGTAGACAGAGAGGTTTTAAAAGTGTTTTTCTATAATTGAGAAAAAGTTCAATTAAATTATAATTATCTGTTCTTTAAAAGACCATAGAGTATGTGAAAGCATTTGCTCTTGGTGCCTTTTTAAAAAGGTAGGTCTTTAAATCCTTTTCAATTTCTTCAAAGGTAATTGCTCTACTTAACTTGTCTAGTTCATTTATTGTTATTAAAGGAAGGTAGGCAGGCAGGAGGGCAAGCAGGCAGGAGGAAGAAGCACTTCTGACTGATTTAGATTTCATTTTTGGTTTTTCACCCCAGCTCTGGGGCACAGACCTGGATCCTTGGAATTTACAGAACCCCCATGCCAGCATCTCCGCCTCTGAGTCACCAGAGTGCTCCCAATTTTGTAATTTGTATTTCCTAGGAAACTAAGTATTTCCTTAAGTTTGCCAACAAATTTGTTGCTAGAGCATAAGCATTTTTCTGTGTAAGGAATAGTAGAGAGGAATTGACTTTGATTGAACAGCTGCTCTATACAAAGCACTGTCTTCATATTTTATTTCTATTGTCACATTTAACTGAATCCTCACATTCATCAAGTTTAGTGTGTTTCACTATCTTCATTTTATATATGAGAACACTGAGGTGTGGGAAAATTAGGAAATAATATACACAGGATCACAGAGAAGAAACGGAAGAAGGAAACAAAATTAGAACTCAGGATCACTGTGCTTTTAGAACTGGTGCTTTTGATTCATTCCTGGCTTTAATGAAATAATTTCACAATCATTATGCTTAATTAATTGTTGCAGGGGAAAATATGTCATTGTCTTTCCCTTCCCCAATATTGAATGTTAGGAAACTTCCCTGATTTTCATGAGAATAACTGACTATAAAGAGGAACATAGTCATTTTTTTTTTCATCTTTAAGATATATTTTTTTCAAACTATTTTTCCAGAAAAGAATGATTAGTTTGAAGAATATGGTTCTATTAATGAGTAATATAATGCTGAAAGGAACACTTAAAAAGGAGAATAGCAAAGAATTACATATAAACGTAGCACAACTTTTTCTGGAAGGAGCCTTACTATGTTTCTGAAATTCCCTTTCAAATCCTTCTCAGAATCTGCTCCTCATTTTCTGCGGGAGTCCCTTACTCAGAGCCCAGTAACTCTTTACACTGTCCTTTATGGCCCAGGAATTGCTGACTGCCTTGAATAAACAGCACATTCCAAGTCAACATGACTTTGATGCCTCCAAGTCTTCCCCCTTTTTTGCCATCTTAGCAATGGCTGTCCTGGCTTCTAAGCCACCTTGGCCTGGGCAGACTCTTGGGAAAGCTCTGTCCAGTTTTTAAGAATAGCCCTTTAGCCTTTAAACCAGGCCTGATCATCATGTAAAGCAACGGTTTTCGTCTGTATTCTTGGAAGCCCTCAGACTTTTGCGAGCCTGCCTTGGGGCAGAGAAAAGTCAAGCAATAAGGTGCTGGGTTCCCATGCGCACCTCCTTCAACCAGAACCTCTCCATTCTTGTCTGATTCACATACTGCAGTCTGAAGGAAGGATTTCCTGCTAAAATCCGTTTGGGCTACTCAACACAATTATTGCAAAAGAGAAACAGAAATACTGAAACATGAAGCTACCCAGATTGTTATCAAAGTAATTGAAATAATAAAGTTAACAATAAAGTCAATGGAAGTCTAACAAAGATGAAAAAAAATCTCCTGACCCTCCTCCAGAATGACCTAGAATGTACACCCCGCCACACACATACACACACAAAAGCTTAGGATTGCCTATTACTTTCCAATTACTGCTGTTACAGAAAAGGAAAGTTTGGCACGTTGGGGAATTAAAATTAATTGAAAGCAGACTTGAGTTAATTTCCACTTCAGTGTCCTTTATTGAATGGGTCTTTAGTGCACATTTCTAATTTAGTAGAAGGAGAACTTTTTATGTTGGGGGAGGTGATGAGGAAATACTTTTCTCTGAAAGGAAAGTAATTCACCAGTACGCATCTTGCAAATGTTCCAAAAGAAGCATCTACCTGGTATTTGTGATGTAGAAAAGTGCTGTAAAAATTACGAAACAGTTCATTTTTCTATACAGACTAAAAGCAACATATATTTCACAAAACGTCACATTTCAGGCCTTGTTTGTACATGCAGTGTCATTGTCAAAGCCCTCTCAGACATTATCGTACGTGATCCCTGCAGCTGTGCTGTGCGGTGGACTGGGTGCAGGTTACCATCTGTCTTCTACAGAAGGAAACTGTAATTTGGAACAACTATTTATGCAGAATTACACAGGAAGTAGCTTCAGGTAAAACCATTATTCTATCATTACATTTTTTTTTTTTTTTTTTTTTTAAGGAAAGATGCAAGCAGAGATGAAGACTAGTAGGCAGGCAGGCAGGCAGGAGTAGAGAGGAGAAAGAAACTTTTTATTTTATTTTTATTTAGTTGTACATCTTGGTTCTTCTCCACAGTCCTGGATATGAACCTGGCTCCCTTGGATATATGTGGACTGTGCTTTGGCTGGAGGAAGTTAACTCCACCAAGGCACACACTATTTCTTTAAACTACTTCACGCCATAAAGTTCCAAAGCACTGTCATACAAGGAACCACTTTTCTGCTATTAAAAATGTACTGATTTCTATGTGGGCTCCTATGGCCATTTGAAAAAAAAAACCAGAGTGACTGGATTGATAAAATGAGAAAAGTTCTGGCAATCCCTCATGAAACAGAAGGGGCTTGAGAGAAAGAGAAAATGTAAAATAGGGCAAACCACTATTTAAGACTTTGAAATACTATTTTTAAAATTCTATGTATAATTTATTGCCAACAGTTTTTAAAATCTAGGTGAAAGGGACAATTTTCTAGAAAACCATAAATTGATGAACTTTGTTGTAAAAACTGTAAAGTCAACTAAAGCAACTGTCTATAGACGATATTGAAAAGCAATCTCAAATATCTATTCCCCAAACAATAAATAATCCAGGACAATCTCACAGAAAGTCTCTACAACTAACAATGATTGTGCTATTTAATCCACTCCAGTGAATAGAATATATATAAATCATTAAATCTATTCTAGGAGTTTCTGATACTATATCTACTCTAGTATAACCTAAACAAATAAATATACAAACATTCTAAATAAAATAGCAGAAAATAAAAATACAACATTATGACCATATAAAATGCTTGATACTTACTCATATTATTTTCTTTTTTTTTTTAAAGGAAAGGTACAGGGAGGATTGAAGGCAAGCAGAGGCAGGCAGAAAGTGAGAGGAGAAAAAAGCACTTTATTTTATTTTAGATGTTCATCTTGGTTGATTCCCCCTGGCCCCGGACACTAAGCCTGGTTCTTAGGATGCAGGTGGTTTTCTCCAGTCAAAGGCAGTATGCTAAACCACTACTCCACCAGGGCACACCATACTTGATATTTACAAATCTACTAAGTTAACCAACATAATGCCAGACAATAAAAAACACAATGTGACCTTTAGATGCAAAATAAAAAACTTAAGACAAATTTCACAATACATAGGTATGTATACAAGAGTTTAAAATGAGGATATTCTACTTTTTATTTTATTATTTTTATCCCAACTTGTTTCAGAAATGGAATTTAAATATTGCAACAAGAAATTTGGGAATCAGACTATAGCAAAACCAGTCCCAATGTGTTCTAGTCTCTTTGTGGCATGTTTCTAGGTCTTTGTTCCTTATAGGAAATTACTTATTGGTTGTATTTGGTATAGCCCAGCTCTAGGGAGGACATACATGAAACAGGTTGAAATTTTAAAATAATCACTGACAATACCTCAATGATAATGTGACTTCTTATACCCACTATCAAAAAGTGTATAAATAAATTATATTTTGACGCATAGCCATTTAAAGTGGCAGAGGCAATAAATGAAAGAATTGAAAAATTAAAATAGGACTCCTTAGTTCTTTCATTGACATCCCAAACTAGCTCACGAAACATGTCATTTCATGAAGTATATGTTGCCATTAGATTGTATAAAAAACACACACACAACCTCTTTCATAATTTTAAAAGTACTTTTCTACATCACAAAACTGATATAAAAGTTCATCTCTGAAAACACTTGTTCGATATGCCCTAATAAATTACTTTAATTTCAGAGGGAAATATTTCCTCATCACCCTTCCCCCTGACCACAGATATCTCAAACGATAAGTAGTCTTATTTTGAAAATAGTCTTTGATCCTTAAGGCCGCCACTTCCTGACCTTTTCTCAGATTTGGGTATTACTGGAAAACAGGGTGCTCTCTGCCACTAAACTAAGGCTGTCATCAATCATATCCCTGGTTAACTGCTTTAATGCTGCTTCCTTTACCAGACTGAGGAACTCAGAAGCAGAGGAACTGTTCTATTAGTCTTTGTATCCCCAGTTCCTTGTCCCAACAAATGTGTGTGGAAGTAAATTGAATTCTCATCGAACAGACTACAAGAATCACACTTTTTTTTTTTTTTTTTTACCACAAATCCTTCATGTAAGCACAAAAGAATTCATGGTAAGTAGACAAGAGTTTGCCTGGAAGTGATTTCTGTTAGGAAAACCAATAAAACCTGGGCCTCGGTGGCTCAGGTTCTAAGCCTGGGACTGGGACACAGATCATAGAAAGCCCAAGACCCCAGGTTGGTGACCTGGAGCAGGAGGAAACAATAAAAACAAATAATAACACGAATAAATAAAAAGTGCTTTAAAAAAGAAAAGAAAAAATAACCTTTCTATTTTATTCTATCAAGCAAAGTTTCAATGGCAGAAATATAGCCTCTGTGACCACCACTAGGTTTGAAAAAGGGAGAGAGAGCAGGATTTCCTATCGAGTGGTCCCATACCAAAGCTAACTATAAATGATGCTCCAGCGGTGACTGGAGCCTCATGGTGAGAAGGCCAGAGCACCCAGAGAAGGAATTTCTACACTTAGCTCGGGAGCACAAAGAGGCTCTTTATGTCAGAATATGGAATAACAGAGATCCTCCCATCTCCACTCCACTGACATGTTAATTTTTTTGTTTAATAGTATCAATCAGGATAGAGTAATCTGGTTGACTTGCCATGTGGTCAACATCAATCAGAAAAAAAGAATAACAGCATCTACGACACACAGACAAAGCAGTAGCTAAAAGTAATCATCTAACATTTAAGAATTCCTTCCTTAAGACATCAAATCTTATCCAAAATGTCAAGCCATCTTAGTTCCAAGGGCTCTTTTGTTCGATTTTATTGAATGGCACAGACAAGTTTGTCAAGAACCTGACTTTGCGATTCTGCATGCTTCGCGGGCTATGGGTCTGATCAGGAAGATGTTCCCTATGTCTTTCCTTGTCCTGATTTGACTTGCTTTCATTTCAACCTTTCTAACAGGTTCTCTCCCTGGATTCATCTGAGTGGGAAGTTAAGAGCCGCTAGAAATACACTCTATGCAAGAGGAAGAGAATGCTGTGTTGGCCCAATACAAGGAAAGTACCTGCTGCAAAAGAAAATAAAGTGACTCACTCTATTTTCACTAGGTTAATCCCGACTGAGGAAAGGGAAGACAGTGAAGGGCAAGAGAAGGTCCTGGGAGAAATGGAAAGGACAGAGTCCTATGCTCCAGAGTACTCTGGGGCAGAGTGCTCCCGCCCGCTCTCGGGATGAGCCTTACTGCAGAGCAGTACATCAGCGGTCATGGCAAAACTTTAACTAGTTCTGAGGAAGTGTTCTCCACCTGGGGCAGAGGCAGGTGCAGGACTCACAGGGCCTGAATCACGTGTCTGAATGAGTAGCACCTTGGGAAATAGATCATCATCCATCAAAGTCTTTTTTAGGTGAGAGGGGAAACCAGGTCACTGCTGCCTCTCCTGGGAGACTTTTTTCCATTGTTCAGATGAAATGACATCCAATTTGGGTCTGCCTTTGGCACTTTCAGAACTTCTAGAAAGGGAATAGAGAAAAACCTAATCTTCAGAATGACTATAAATTTCTCACTGCCTCCCAGTGAACAAAAGACTCCAGAAGTTGGAAATCATAGACAGACCCTATAAATCTATAACCCAGGCAGAAGAGCCCACAGCTTTTACACTTTGACAGGGGTCAGTAATATTCTCTTGCCACTAAAACTACAATATTCTCCCTATAGAACTAGTCCACCCCTACCTGAGGAACTCAGTCAATGCAGGTCTCTTACCTAAAGCCTTCTGCCCTCTGCCAATCCAAATCCTGCTCAACTTTCAAAGGGCAACTCATGTCTCCACACCTTCCAATAACCTAACTTGGCGATTCTCCTCAACCGTCACCTGTCTTCACACAGGCAGGACTCATTGCATAACCCACAATTATTACAGAATCTAGTAGCCTAGTAACCTAGATATAATTTTCATCATCTGTATTCATCAATGAAAAGTGTGCATTCATCATTAGTTTGCTGATTTCTTCTAAAATTTCAGCCTATTTAGTATATACCCTCCCTAGAGCTCAGACACACTGTCCCAAACAATGAGCACGTTCTTACAATATCTGGTAAGCTTAGCATAAGGGAAAAAGACCTAGAAACATTCCACAAAGAGACTATAGCACATTGAGGTTGGCTTTACTATGATTCCTAAATCTCTTGCACTATTTTAATTTTCTTTCGTCAACAAGTTACAGCAGGAATAAGTAAATAAAACATAGAATATTCTAATGTCACTGGAGAATGGTTCTCTTACCTGAAGGTATGTGACTCTAACAAGGCTCACACAAACGCCCCATGTCATGTCCTGCCTTCATTGCTATGTTCTTATTGCTCTTCCCAGGCTTTTACATAACATAACCTGTGAACTCTTTCATCAGGATTCCCACTAGAGAGCGACATTAAAATGATTCCCAAAGTGTCAGGAAGGGAGTGCAGCAGCTGACTGGCAGGGTCGGGGAAAGGGAAGATACTGGACTAAATCTGACCTGACTTCTCACTCACTAAAGGGCCATGAGAAAGCCAGGCATCCTCTCTAGGCTTCCATTGCCTCATCTCTGCTGTAAGGAGACTCTCAAAGTCCTTACAACTCTTAAATTCTGAAGTTTAAATCTAGCAGGTATCTAAATAACTCAGCAGCACGGTGATACAGCTGCCAACGGCCTCCCTTCCCCAGCCCACCGAGAGCCTTCCGTAACTGCTCTTTTGTGCACTCTGAAAACAAAATCAAACAACAAACAAAAAACTCCACCGTACTGGACTTATGCTAAGCACTTCACAATTTCCTACTCCCTCATTCTTTCATTCGGCAGTTTTAGCTTTTTCAATTTTTAAAAAATATTCAGGTATTTATTTTGAGAGAAGGAAACAAAAATGACTGTTCTCATCTTTTTTCTCTGTTAAATAAATATCCTTCGTTGCTCTTATATTTCTTTCCAATGAATATGTCCACTGGGCTGTTCCATGGTCATCTCAAACTCAACTTGTTTCCATCATACTGGTCCCCTTTAGCTTACGCAGACAAGCCTGTCAGCTTTCCTCTAGCTCTTAAATAGCACCACCAATACCCAGGCTCAAGATGTCCCAAATGATCTTCCTTTCATCCTACAATTCACCAGTAGTGAAATCCTTCTAAATCTTCCTTTACAATGTATCTTAAATTTTCTCTTTCCTGATGTGCTCAGGTTCTAGCTCAGTTCATGTAAAACCCACGATCTTCCAAGCAGACGACAATAACCAAAAGAAACAACTACGTAATAAAAAAATGCTTCTTCCTCTTCTCTCTTCCTACCTGCCTACCTGCTTCCTTGCCTTCATTCCTGCCTCTTTGAGTTAACCCTGACGTCCTTGTGCCTAAACATCTGTGAGAGCATCCCAATTCATTCATCAATCCTCTCCACTGCCACTAGATTAATTTCCTTTAAGTATTACTTTGATCACCCCTTGTTCCTACTCAAAAACTTGAGTAGCTGTCTTTTTTATAAAAGATAGTACCAACCTCAAGGTCCTCCACTATGTTCCTGACCTTCCTCACCATCCTTGATTCAGCTTGTAGGAGATAACCTAGCCCTCCGAGTCTTACCTGTGACTTACATTCCTACCTGGTTCTTCCCTTTCCCTGTTGCCTGATCTCTCCTCACTCTACTCCGACTATCAACTCCTTATTCACTCCCGCAAAGTCTAACTCAGATCCCTCCCCTGTCTAGAACATTTCCCTTCAATTCACTAGGAAATTAGCTATTTGTTTTGGGACTATCTATAGAATCAAAACCATGATTTTTTAAATTATTATTTGTCTTATGTAAATAACCTCATTTTCTAAGTAGATAAACTTCTTGAGAAAAAAGGCTACTTTTTCCCCCTCAGTCTACTTGGTGCCCATTGTCTGCTCTTACATAGAATAGAAGCACAGTAAAACAAAACAAAAAAAAAATGGTTAACTAAGAAGATAAAACACTGGCCAAACACTGCCAATGGTAGCTATTTAGCATTTAAACCTCCTCCTAACGAATTAGCTGTCCATTAATTATTAATAATCTGTTCATTATTAATGATTAATTGATTAAATGTTCTCTTACCTAAAAATATAGTCATCAACACCCATTGCTGTAGAGACTAAGGGATAAAGAATTCGGCCTCAGGAAATGCAGGCTGGGATGGTGGAACAAAGGGATTTGAATTTTCATAATTACAGGGTCATAAACTAGGACAATCTGTAATTGTTTCGCCCTTATTACATAGATTAGATTCTTATGTCTTGGACTGAGAGAGAATGTCAATCCTTTCTGCCTTCACCCACTATGAAATGAACCTGAGAAATCGCCTTGCCTGGGGTTTCCCCGCTTTTTTCCTTTTAAGCGGGAGAACCTGCCTTTGGCCTATAGTGTCTGTCATATAGTGTCAGCTTGGAAATCCATGCTCCTGGCCTGCTCTGGGTCTCCAAAACAAATTATGTGATAGGCAGTGAATGAGCCAGTCCATGAAAAATGAATCTAGAAAAAATGAATAATCCGCTCTGTTCAAAGCAGTATTTTCAGCTTAATCCATGAAGCTTTAACTCCTCCCCACACATTCTTTAGCTTTGGTCCTTCCTCTAGCCTGAGGTTTGTGAAACTAAAAAAAGAAATACAGTAAATCTGAATACAAAGTTTACATGTAAAACAAATCCCTGCTTCTTAAAATTCTGCAAATTCAGTTAGAGTTTTTTAAATTTACTGCTAATACTAATAATTAACATAATCCCCATTGACAAAAGTTAAGTAATTAGATGCAATGCATTTAAAGTCTTTGGAATGTTAAAGCAGAACATTTAGAATCACAGACATAATAAAAGCATATTTGGGGAAATGTCCAGTGGGACGCAAAGCCTGTGGATGGGAAAACTAAGTTTAAACTCAAGCCCTTAGTCACATCTACCAGGGCCTATTTCATTCCAATCTCCTGACAATGTCAAAGTCTTCGCAAATTTACAATATCCTATAATCAGACATTAGGGGTAAAAAGTTTTATGACTTCTGGTCTCTGCTTCAATGTCACCTTATTAGAAAGGCCTTCCCTCAGGACTCCTGTAAGAGAAGGACCCACTGCTCTTCTCTAATTGCATTGTTTTTCTCCTCATCATTTACCACCAAATGACAACACCATCTATTTATTGGTTCATTGACCAGCTTGACCCTCCCCCTCCACTTCATGAGGGCCTGGGTGTTTTTTTATTCACTCAGCATTCCTACGGATCTAAAACAGGGTAAGATACAGACTGGGCCCTCTGAATGAATAGGTGTTAAATAAATGAGTGAACCCATATCATCATTTGGAAAGACCAAACCAAACTAAATCACACCCATGAGAACTAGTTCCAATATAAACTAAGGATTCAGCATATAGTAATAGAGAAAATTAGAACTGAAAGATTACACAGAGATCAGCCAGCCCTGTCACCTCACAAATAAAATGAGATTGAGAGATTAAGTGACTTAACTAAGTCATTAGCTCCCATTTTGACAGAAATAATAAAATGATTCACTACAGAGTTGCAATTTTTTGTATAAATATAGTAATTGTGGAACTTGGTGACACTGTTTTAGTCTCGCTGAGGTGTTTCTCATAAATAAGTGGAATTAAAATGGCGGTCAAGTCAACCCTTTTGCCCAAATATATCCACTTTCGCTGTCTGTCATCAACATCAGGACTCTGTTCTTTTGGATCTTGAAAGTTGTTGAGTTTTGTGGGATTTGCTTGTTGGTGTTTTTTTTGTAACATAACCGTATCATATCAATTAACACATTAGCTAGTGAGAGCAACACAGAATCAAATTAAGTGCCAATAAAGGATGGGAATGGAGAATCTAAACTTTGAAGTGAGGAGGATCTGGTTTCAAATCTCACCTTAAATAGTTGACTGATCTTGGGGAAATGACTTAACTCTCTGAGTCTGGTTAGCTCAGCCTCTGGATAACTCTCTGGTAGTGATTATTACTAGTTTCTGCAATTTTGTCTAGGGCAAATCTGGGAGCTCTAGCCTAAAATGAAGAGATTTAAAAAAAAAAAGTCAACTTGAATTTTCTAGAGTCAAAGATTTTCAAGGGTAGGGACCACATGTTAAATTCTCCTGTGGTCTGAAGCACTTAGCTCAGGAGTGAACTCCACTTAGGTGCTGGTTACCTTTGCAAGAGTCAGAATTGAGCCCTGGCATCCATAGCGACAGCCTCAATTTAGGTGTGAGGAGGGAGAAGGCCCTACCCCAATCAATTGCTTGGCAGCTGTGGGTTATATTGGGGTTAGAGCTGGATGAGAAACTACACACGAGCAAGGGAGAGAGAGAAACACTAGACTGGTCAACACTTTGCTCAAGGAAAGTATCTTGTGTGATAGAAATGCTTCAATAAATATTTTGAGTGTGTGTGTGTGTGTGTGTGTGTGTGTGTGTGTGTGTGTTTAGGGTTGGGGATGTTGGGGTGTCCTAGATATAGGATTGAATAGCAACAAATGCTCACTGAAAAGCCTTCTAAGAAAGGTTGAGTCTGGTTCTCTGGTAGGATTTGTGTCTGGCTGAGTTGTGTAACCAGTGTAAGACTAATGCCACACTCCTGCTGATCCTGGGCAGGAAGCTGAGAACAGTCTTTGAGGTTTGTCCTTTTCTTCCTTTACTCCACAGAGGTTAGACTCTCCTTTTTTCAAATGTTGAATAGTGAGGGAAAATCCATTTGAACAAGTGCCAGATTCTTAGCCTCCTCGGGGCCCTGGCTACAGTTCTGCCTGTGGAAACGCCTGCTCATCCGTCCCAGCTCATCAGCGATGCAAATCACCTCTGGGCCACTCTTCCAGCTGAACCTTGGGGAGGCTGGACTCCTTATGTCCTTGTTGCCACTTAAACATTACTTGATATGCTATTGCTATGTGTAACCACTAAAGACTGGACTAGCTGAATAGACTCGCTTTCTCTGTTTCATAGTATGTCAAGTAGAATTTTAGTATACATGGATTAGATGTGCACATGACCACAGTTCATGTACTTCAACAAGCACTGGCCTTTGTACTTGGTTCCTCCTATCTTCTATCCTCAATTATCTGTCCTCATCTAATTTCATCCTTCAAGGTTCAATTCAGCTACCTCCTCTCAGAAGCCTGGCCTGATCCTCCAAGTCATCATCAATCAGTCCCTCTTCTACTGCATTATTAGCAGTATCTTGCTCTGCTGGAAATTATAGGCCACAGTCTGTTCCGTACACAATATTATAAAGTTCCATGAGGGCAAGACCCTTTTCTTACTCACATCCGTTGCACCTGGCAGATACCTTATCAAGCTAAAGTGTAGACTTTAAGCCTTAGGATAAACATGGGTCCTCTGTTTACAGCAGCAATTTCACTCAATGGCAAGACATGTCTTGATTTATTCTATTTTTTAAACATTCAGGTTTTTTGGTTTTTTTTTAAGAGAGCAAGGGAGGGAGAGGAGAGAAGCATAGGAAGGAATCAAGGAAGGATATTTATTTAGTTAGTTAGTTTTCCCACCTCCAGTGCAGGTTCTAGAACCCGGGTCCTGGGACTTTATATGGTCCACATGCCAGTGTCCCAACCACCTGAGCCACAAGGACAGGCCCCAAGGTTCAGGTACTGTGTAAAAATGGATGCAAAATTAGCTTGATTTTTAAAGATGCGAAAAGTTTGAGATTCTTTGCAGTGAACACTCAACTCAAGTTTGAGTTTAATTTACTTCCTGGGGATGTTTGTAGTCACTTACTTCTTCCCCAAAAGAAAAGAGACTAGAGAAATGGATGGTAAAAGTGTACAAATTTTCAGTTATCTGATGAATAAGGTCTGAGGACCTAATGTATAGGCAGTGACTATTGTTGATAAGACTGTATTGAATAACTGAAATTTGCTGAGAATAGAACTTAAAGATTTTTACACATACACACAAAATAAATGTGAAGAGATAGATATTTTAATTAACTCAATGAGTAGAATCCTTTCACAACATAGATATCTATTAAATAATTACTTTACATGCTTGAACTATATTACAGTTGTAATTGTCCGTTATACCTCAATTAAGGCTGGTATAAAAAAGGAAACAACACAAAACTTTATTTGTTCATACTAATAGCAAGGAGATACTTTTCTAAATTAATGTGCTAGGAAAGACAAGGTCAAAAAATTAATGCAATTTCACCTAAATTGTAAATTTTGTTTGAACAAAGGTTTACTATCTAAATATGTAGACTGAGAAAACTTTAGCAAAGGTTTGGCAAAGACCAAACGTTTCTTTGTATTTAAAACATTTTTTATGATAGTGCATACACACAGAATAGCATATACATCTAGAAGTTTAGCATCTAAAAGAAAAAGCATTTTATTTATTTTATTTAGTTATTCATCTTGGTTGTTCCTACCGGCCTGAAGATGCGAACCTGGATCCTTGGGATGTATTTGCACTGTGTCCAACCTCTACTCCATCAGCCTGCTCCAATTTATAGATATTTATCCAGTGAATTATCCCTGAGACTTTATAGTCATGCTCAGTTATGAGACCACTGCCAAGAATTAGGAGGTACAGCTAATATTGCAGCTTTAGTGTGTTTAGTTTAAGTATAGCCAAACAGAAATGAAACAATTATGACATTATTTGTAAGCCTTGCTTTATAATATTTAAAAAAAAGAAAGAAAGAAAGCTACAGGCTTGCAAGGAGGAAGAAAGAAGAAGAAGAAGCACTTATTTATTTGATTTAATTTCTCATCTTGCTTATCCTCCCCCCCACCTCATACACACAGGACCTTGGGATGTATATGGACCACTCTAGGTGGACTAACTGCTAGGCCACCGAGGCACACCTATATTTAGGGTGATCATATGTACCATTCTAAACAGGGCAGTACCATTTTTGTTTGTTTGTTTCATATTTCCCAGCCATCCCATCATTTTAATATAAAAGTCAATTTTGTCCTTTTTTAAATGTGGAGCTAAAGGGACAGTTGAGTTGCCCCAGAATGGGTCTGTTGAGGGGACCAAAAAGCAGCTGCCCTTTTTGCCCCAACTTAAACATGGTCCTTGCTAGTGCTGACTGCAGGGGGTTGGGGCAGCTATAACTGTTCCTGCCTCTGAGGAAACAGGAGCTGCGGGAAGAGGACTCTCCCACACCTGCATGCCTATTTCTTCAAATGGAGCAGAACGACGCAGTGCAGGTAAGTACTATGGGCTATCTCTGGCACTGGGCTGGTTATTGGGCATTTCAGGCACTAGGATGGTTAAAGTGGCATGTGCTTCAGTCAGGACATTTAGAGCAGGGCATATAGGGGCACCAAATTTGGTTATCATCTAAAGTGTCAAAATTCCTTGCATGGACATGGCCATTTGTATGAAGTCCCTCTGGACCACACGTTATTACCATGTGATCACCAATCAGCATCACTCAGTATTTGGTGGTTGCTGGCCTGGCTGCTCTTCTCCTACTCGAATTGCTCTACCTCCTCCCTCCCCTTAATCACCAGTACATAATTACACACCTTCCTTTTTTTTGCCATCCTAATGTCCCATTTTTGTCTCAAGGAAATACGCTCAGCTTCCCTATACTATATTCCTTTAAACCTAAATTATAAAAATAATCATAAAAGGAAGACATGTTAGTGTAGAAATATTGAGCACCTGACCCATTTTGTTCTTTCTCTTTCCTACGCTGCAGGTAGAAGAGTCTATGAGAAACCTGAAACCCTGTCAGGAGTTACTGAAGAACAGAGGGCATGAGGGTGTGGCAGACAAGGATGAATGATGCACCCTAAATGACTGACACAGACTTGAATGCTGCCAGGGGCAATGACCTTCCAATGAGTCCATTTGATTTTAGCAACATATCTTTTAAAAAGAGAGATGAAGGGAGGAAGAGGAAGAAGAAACATCTTTATTTAGTTAGTTGGTCATTTTGGTTTTTCACCCCAGACCCCGGTCTCAAACCCAGGTCCTTGGCTGTCTGAGGTCCGCATACCAGTGTCTCAGCGGCCTGAGCCACAAAGGTACACTGCAACTTAACTTTTAAACACCATTTTATTTCTCAATGTTATCTCTCAACAAATCTGAATCGAATGATCTTATCTCTTTTTATATCTTATCCTACATTCAAATTCTTATTGTCATGATCTTTTAGGCATGCAGTAATTATAGACTTATCTGCCTTTGAAAAGTGATCAAAATCCTTTAGTGACATCTAAAGTTCCAATGTCTAAGACAAGAGGCAAACCCCTTCCTGATCTGGCTTCTATCTAGTTCTTTAAACTCACTTTCAGTCACTGTCCTATACACATTGGGCCCTATCACCAGCCTGTGGGTTTTATAAATGCTGCAGTGGGCATCGTTCCCCTACCTTAGGTTAGCTGTCGAGCTCTAAAGTCCTTCAGGATTCTGGACAAGTATCATTCTGCCCTGTCTCTCTTGGCTTGTCACTGGAGGGTTAACTCTTTGCTTTTCTATGCTGTCATGTCACCTTGCCCACACTTCTATTATAATATTTATGTTAAATTATTAATTTAAAATTCAATTCTATAAGACCAAGACTCCATATTCTCTCATGATATCCATGAATCATCTGAAATATAGGCACATGTTTATGTAGGTTCATAGGAGAGAAGTTTTGGAGCTCACAATAGACTGTCAAAAGAGTCTGCATTAAATATCTCAAAAAAAATTTTAAACCACTTCATTAAATTATGAATTCCTAGGAAACAGAGAATGATTACTATTCTTTGAGTCTTTATGTTTAAATGCTCAATATTAGCTGAATGAGTATTCTCAAAATTATTTAAAAGTAGAAGCTTATATTAGTAAGACTATGTAGTAAGTTCACCCACCTTTGTTCACTGATACATGTAAGTAGACAGGAAGTTTACTTCCTGTGATAAGGCAAAAAAGTACATTGGACAAAGGAAGATATGGAAGGATTATGCCAAACTAGTAATAGTGGTTATGCTTGGGAAAAGGATGGGGTAAGGGGGTGGAATGGGTTTTTCAAATTTTACATATGCTTTTCTGTTTTGATACTGTTTGTGACATGCCCTTGTGACTCAGGTGGCTGACATGGCTGGGATGTGGACATGTAGAGCCCACAACCTGAATCCAGGGTAGGAGGGGTGCCCAAATAAACAAAATAATGTTTTTCCCTCGTCTCCCTGCCTGCCCTCCTTTCTTTAAAAAAAAAAAGTAAAGTTTGTTTTACAAGCCACTTGTTTTATATTTGAAATTTAAAGATATTTTAAACTATGTGACTTTTTTAAAGTACATGAGATATCTAGCTTCAAATCCCAGCTCTGCTATTTATTTAGTTTTGCGATCCTGGGACCCTTACTTAACTTTTATAAGCTTACCTTTCTTCATTGTAAAATGAAAATAATACTTACCTCTCCCAGATAGCTATAGGTCAAAAAGCCTAGTGTTGTATGTCACAAAGTAGGGAATCAGTAAATAATAGCTGAATGTAAAGTAAATGTTGTTCTTAGGATTTTTTTGTAATCCCCAAAGACATCTAAAATAGGAGTCTGTTAAACTATAGTTCATTATTGTTTTGATAACTGTAAGCATTCATACAAGCAGTAGAAGTCTGAAAACACATTACTAAATTATAAGGTGGCTATTAGCCCTAATTATTAACTAATAATGGAATCCTACAGTATGTTTGCTTTTAAACAAAGGATTAAAAATTCTTCAAAGCAATTTACAATCCTTATACTTCAAGAAAGATTAAAGATTAAACTAAGTACAAATGAGTACACTGCTTTAAACTAGGTTCTATTTATCGGTGTTCTTACTAGAAACAACTTCCCTGCAATTTTCACTCACCTCATGGCCTGTTTCCATCAGTGGACATCACGCCATGTTTTGTGAAGTCTTCCTGATTTCTCTAGAGGGTCTATAAAAAAACAAAATGCCATTGACAGTAGCAGGTACCTTGTGGTTTATACTACCCTTTTTAGCCCTGCAATTTCATAAGTACAAGTTTTGCTTATATACGTGTCATCAAAAAATATAAAATAAAAAGTTCTTGTTTTTCTAAGTTTTTAAATTTTTAAGCCACTTGGTGTTGGGTAGGCAAAACCACCTCAGTGCTTGTGGGGACTAAGAAAAATAAATTCCTGTGTATTTAAAAACATATCTGGCATAGTCCAACATGGCTTAGGAGTCTTTGCTACATCAGGAGAGTTACACTCATTCATTCGACCCTAAAATAATGAAAACCTCAAATGTAGAGATTTGCCTCAGTATAAATCAGCACTGTGAAGTGACATGCAAAATAGGTTTCAACAGGTTTTTCTGTAGGGGTGAATCGATGCAGTTAAAATGAAGTACAAATCCATTTGGAGAACACTCTAAGACTCAGTTTTTTTGAGCAGCACAGCATGTTTCAAGACAGCTACGCATTTCATTTATTTTTCAGTATGTGAAGCCTCTTGCGCAGTTTGGCCAAGTTGCTGAATCTTCCTGGGTTTCAGTTTCTAGGTCTGTACAACTGGTGTGTTAACCTAAATAGTCTCCTTGCAGCGCAGATGCCAGGGTTAAGGGAGCTGAAGACTGCTGGTGGGGCTTAGGATTTGGACAGTGGGGTGCCAAAGGCTTACTTTGTTGTTTGTCAAAGTCCTTGTCCTTTATCCTAAGTCAATCTATTTTATTTCCAGCTTGACTTGTCTTATTTTCCCCTTAACTTTATAGAAAAGTGTTCTTAAAATATTCCTTTTTGTGCATAATGCTGTTCTCTGTCCTGAAGGGCTAGAGGAGGCAATGCAAGCCTGCTCCTGGCTCTGTCAGACACTGCACCAGGTTCTGGGCTCCAGTTGGTGTTTTCAGTAACTCGGTTCAAAAACATCATTCCTCCCCCTTCTCCTCCATAGCTAGGTGTAGTCATGAGAATAGATTCTACCCATGAGGCATACACAGAAATAGAGTGAGTGGCCTCGAAGAAGTCTCCTTAAGAGAGAAAACATGTTTTCTTCCTGTTCTTCTTTCCTGCTGTCTAACAGCAATGAGATTGGTGGAGTCCGAGCAGCCTACTTGGATCAAGTGAGACAGAAGGAAACCGGGTTCCTCACACAAGGATCTGCTCTCACAGCTCTGGACTGCCTCCTGGGTGTGTGTGTACCTCTAGCTTCTTGAAGTCGCTGTTGTTTGTTTTTTCCATCATATGCAAATGAACCCAAACTAACTGACATGCCGGACCTCTAGGAAATTGTTGAGAACCAAGAAGCTTATTATTTACTTGTCCATTTATTGAAAGGAATGGCGCAGGAATGAAGGTGAGCAGATGCAGGAAGGCAGGGAGAGAGAGGAAGAAGCACTTTATTATTCAGCTGTTAATCTTGGTTATCCCCAATATCCCCGAGATGTGAACCTGGGTCCTTGGGATGTATGTGGACTACTCCTGGCCAGGGGCAAAGAACCCAACCACTATGGTGCACCCCAAGAACCATTTTTAATTCTTGAAACTTTTCCCTCATTTCCTTTGAACCTGTATGAGCTTTCTAATTATTAGCACAAATTCTCCTTAGAAGCCTCTGGTGTGTTTCTACTCTTTTCCCTTGCATCGTCCATATTTTGTATACTATACATTCATTTGAGTACTATCAACAGGAACTTGGAAGATAGACCTACTCTAGTGGGGAAGGAAAAAAGGAAATTTGGCTAAAATTAAGTTTTTAGCTTTTTTATAGATTATAGGAAACATTTTGTTTCAGACAAGCATTAAGCATGTAAAAGGCATTGTGCCAGGTGCTGGTAGAAACAAACATAAAGATAACATTTTCCTCCTTCAGGAATTTACAGTCTTAGTAGGAAATATGAGACACACAAAGAACTACAGCATTCGATGGATTGTGACTAATGTGGTAAGAAAAGTATAAAGTGTCTAAAACTTCAGAGTAGAAAAAAAAGAGTTCCAGCTATAGGACAGGAAGTTTCACAAAGCAGACAGAATTTGAACTGGGCTTTAAACAATATGTAGAAATGATTAAAAAAAAAAAAAAGAGGCCAGTAAGGCAAGAAGGGCAGGAAGTGACAAGGCCTAGGTGGATGCAGGGACCCTTGGGAGCATGGAGCACAGAGTAGGGGGTAAGATACAGGAGATACAGGAGACAGTTACAGGGCCCTGACTTGGAAACCTGCTCAGACCCTGAGGGAATGAGTCACTGAAAATTTCTAAGCGAGCGAGTACCCAGATCATGTGTCTTCAGTAAGATGTCTCTTTGTGGCACTGTGGAAGACAAACTGACTGCAAAGAGGTCAGTGAGCAGACATGTTTGCTAATCCAAGTGAAAAAGTAATGATGGCCTGAATAAGGGAAGCGACTCTTAGAAAAGAAAGGCAGACACAGGTAGAAGCAACATTTCAAAGGTCACTCGTGAGCTGAATATATGCTTTGCCCAGGAAAGAATTGTATTGTAATTCTCAGATTCAGAGGTTGAAAATATATTCATTAAATTTTTTAAATTACACTTATTTGTACTGGGAAACTAAAAATATTGCTTCAGAGTGAACTGATTGGTTCTATCATTTTAGCAGAGCCTTAACGTTTATTTTCCCCAGATGTCAACTGAGGCTACACTGACTGAATCTGCTAGATGGGAAGAGTATAGAAAAGTATTGTGGTAAAGAAATGCAGCCATCTCTTCTTCATGTTCTTCATCCTTTCGTCCAGGTGTTAGGGTGAACAGAGGTGTCCGTTCACCTTACACAAAAATGTTCTTCTGCTTCTCCCCAATTATCCCTTCACTCACCTGTATGTGCCACTTCTACCCACACCACCGACTCACACCACAAGAAATCCAGTATATTTGAGAGAGTCTCTCTAGAGAGCATAAAAATTTTCTAATATTTGTCTCTTTGTTGCTCACTAAAACCATGACCGCATAGCCTGAGAAAAATGGAAAGCACCATAAAGCTACATAAAGGCACAGTATTTTCAAATAGCTTTGAGATCACCAGCCTCTCCCTACTGCACAAAATCCTAAACAGCTACTTCCTCCTGCTCAGAGGACATGTTATAGAGATTTCCTCAAATGGACATATTGGAGCATCTGATCAGCTGTCACTTTCTGTGTTTATTTTTCTGATTATTTTCGGAAGACTTACACGGCTGTTAATACCTACTAACCTCTGTTTTCTCAAAAAGAGCAGCAGCAGACAACAAAATAATGTTGAACCCACCCATCAGAAGTGTTCTGTGTAACATATCATAATTTATGGTTCGGTTCATCTTATCTGGGACACCAAAAGCACCTTACAAATAAAGTGCTGGAGCCTGTTTTCTTCCATGACTCCCAAGGTAATCCCTGGCACTCTTGAAAGCACAAATGGGAATCAAGTCACTTGGGGAAAGCCGAAACAATGGTTAAATTGTGTTAAATTCTTATGTAAGGAGTGTGTGTGTGTGTGTGTGTGTGTGTGTGTGTGTAGGGAGGTAGTTAATGGAATAATCAGCATCTTCAACACTGTCCCTGAGAGAAGTTTAGTAGAATTCATTAACAAAGATTCTTATATTTTATTACAAATCCAAATAGTAAGAAAAACATTGAGCAACTTGCCCCAGTCCCTAAAACTCAAATCATTCTTTAATATTTTTTAGTGTTGTACCTATTCTACACATTAAAATAATTTCCTATGTATAGTTCCCCATTTCTTAGATATATGTCAACACACCCTGCCCTCCACCAAATCACCAAGTGTTCTTTCTTCCCCACTGCCCAGTGGGCTCCACCACCATTTGCCCCTGCCCACCCCATTCCCTTTTGCTAACCTCAGTTCTGTTGCAAATGTTTCAGGGTTAGTTATGTTTCATCTGTTCCTTTGTTTTGTCTATTTATATTCCAACTATGAGTGAGGTCATCTGGTCCCTATCTTTCTTCTGCTGACTTATTTCACTTAGCATAATCCCCTCTAGTTCCATCCATGTTTCAAATCAAATATTCTTAAGCTGAGGTCCATCGACTGTATTTCAGACAATTTGTAAATCTTCAGAAATTGCATGTTAAAAATGTGATTTTGCATTATTTTTTTCAGAGATGGAGGATGTTTTGCAAAAATTTTTTTGAGAGGAAGGAAGGGAGAGAAGAAAGAATCATCTTTTATTTACTTAATTAATTAATTCAGGTTTTTCACTCAAATACGGGCCCTTGGGCTTTACTTGGTCTGCACACCTGCATATCAGTTGTTTGAATCACAAGGGCATTAAATATTCTCAAAATGATCCTTGACCCCCCCAAAACTGGTTAGAACTAATGTTCAAGACATTGTTTTACCATTGATACAGCAATTTCTTTGCTCCCTGAAGAAAGCACTGCTTAAATGCAAGTTTCCTGTGCCCTGAGGATAATAATTAGTCTCATAAGTATGAACACTTTTTTCAGACTGAGACTATCACGGTAATTTTAGAAATAATACAAATTAAAATAATGTTTCTAAAGCTGAAATTAAGATTAAATTAATAAAGCCTTAAGCCATGAAGAAGCAATTGAAAATAAAAAAAAAAGCACTAAGAGCAAAATCTATAAACCAGCTAGTGGACTGTGGTGAGCATGAGAAATGGGTCTAGTGTTACAACAGAAGGAGGAGTTCCTTCAGACCAGCAGAGTATTAAGAGTTGAAGGTGCTAGAAAACATCACGAGAAAACTAATACAACAATGGCACGGGAGTGATGAGAATGTGGCTTTAACTAAATAAAAGAAGTCACTGAGGGAAGGATCGAACAAGAACAGGAGGACACGTCAGGGTCAGCACATTTCCTTACCGTCCCATCTTTATCAGAGCTTATTTACAGACACTGGATGTGGAAGTTCCTGGTGTTTACAGAGGGAGCAGAGAGCTATATATTTCTGTAAGAGCCTACATGTCAACTATGACTAATTCCATTAACAAGTATCACAATTTTTAAAATCGTTTTAAAAAATGAGAATGTCTTATAACTGGTATAAAAGTCTTTATATTCGATTGCTTTTGAATCCCGTATATTTTCACCTCCGTAAGCATCTAATATGAATTCTCTACTTTCTTCCAATCTAAATAAAACATTTCCCTATGCAGTTAAAAAAGTTCCCACTTAAAAAACAAACAAACATAAAGAACAGCACAAAAAAAGGTTAAGAATTACTGCCACTGGCAATTTTTTTTCCTTTGGGTCCTCCTCACCCTTGGCCCCTGTTTACAAATCTGTCAGTGGACTCTACAGGGTCTGAATCTTAGCAGCTGAGCTGCCTGAGCCAGGCTATACCTGCATTAGAAAAATCTAATGCCCATTGCTTGAAGCTTTTCAGCCTGCTATATGAGTGTATACTCTAGTGCACAGAGAGAAGAGGCAATAAAAAGAATCCGGGTATCTTATTACTTTCATTCCAAGTCAAATCAACCCAAATTTGTATAAGACATTTTGTTAAGCTTTATATTTGTACTAAAAATTAATGACGGTGTAAGTATCTTTCCCAAAGTCTTTGCAAATTCAAACTGAATTGCATTTTCAGAGCCCATCATATTAACAAAAATGGAGACGTTAATTAAAGTCATGGAAACTGTTTAGAAGAAACAGGTCCAAAAAAGTTATTTCTGCAGTATAAATTGCTGACAATCTATATTAAATTCTTCAGACATGCATGCCTTCAGTGACATGGCTCGACTTGCAGCAAGATAATTTTGTGTTAAAGAACTGTTAAGAGAGACAAACTGGTAATACAAAGACAAATTTCTGTATTTTCAGAATACTATTGTTTCAATATTTTAAAACCCATTTAATTCTAATACTAATTATAACGGAATCCTATTGTGACTTAATAGGAAGCTTTCAGGTGAAATCCCATTCTTCTCATCATGCTGCTAAAAACTCACAAAGGTTTTAGAACTAAGTTTCACTAATGTCCCTGTGTAATTAATCAGCACACATTTTTCTGGATAGAAAATGAATTCTGATAGATCCTCGATCTGTTTTCTATGTTACAAAAGGCATAAATCAACTTCCTTCCATTCCTAGTGTTTTTCATTCTTTGATCTTAATATAAAAGAGGCATTTACTTGTTGGATTTTTGCTGCCTGGTAAGTCAGAATCCTGTCATCCTTTCTTTAAGACAGCTCTCAAAATGAAACTCAGCTTCAGCTAAATAGGTAAATATAGAAAACTCTTCATTCCCCCAACATTTTAGTAGTTGACAGCCTGCAAAGGCAGACTGACATAATATAAAAACTAAGCACAAAAACAAACATCTTATCAATTGTTATATTTCAACAGAAAGTTATTTCTTTAGTAAATATTAGCATATTTTAAATCTAAATTAGTAAGAATTTATGGATTTCTTCTCTTATAAAGAAATTCTCTCCAATACATAAAAGCCCACACTTACCTCATGTTGCTGGCCATGATTATATCATCCTTGGATCAAAGCTCATCTGGACTCTGCATTAACTTAAAGGTTATAAAAAGAAGCAGTAGAGAGGTTTGGCTTCCCTAGAAACGAGACTGTCAGATGCTAACTAGGCTTTTAAATGAGGAAAACTAGTGTCTCTTCTAATTACATAAGCTCCAGGTCAAATTCTAGCATCAACTAATCAAATAACTGAACTGTTTGGTTTCCGGGAGTAAAAGAAAGAAAACTATTTAAGCAGAATGACTTGGTATCTTAGAAAATTGGAAACTTGAACAATGAAAAGTTTATTTATATATCAATAAAAAGTTAAAGATTTTAAAATCAAAGTATCTTGCTACCTTGAATAAAAAAAAAAAATTGGGGAAAATTAAGTTAGCAATAAAGCAGATATTTTCCAGATT
This sequence comes from Solenodon paradoxus, assembly GCA_004363575.1. NCBI lineage: Eukaryota > Metazoa > Chordata > Mammalia > Eulipotyphla > Solenodontidae > Solenodon > Solenodon paradoxus. Next base: position 40,498 of record RJWH01004487.1, on the reverse strand, counting down.
TGGCATTTTTGATTTTGCATTATATGTCCTGGCTCCTAAGAGCATCCTCTTGCCTTACCTTAACTTGTCCACTAATTATCTCCTTACAAATGCCAGCATAATATTTAAATCTAATGCCATACGAGTTCTTACTAAGCAAGAAGCCCAAATGTGTATAATTTTTAAACGTATTTTTGAACACTTACAAGATCTTGGGGAGTTATATACCAAGTTATTATTGTAAGAACCTAACAAAAATATCACTTTAATTTCAACATTCTAAAGACATTTCAACCCAGATAAGATGATTATGGAAGCAAATTACTTGCTAGAGCGAATTTTCATTATGGGTGAAACCTCCCTAGTCTGGAAACAGATGCTTGAAAGGACTTTCATCCAGAAGGTGGCCATGTCAAAGCCAAGTTCCAAGGCTAAGGACAGGATAACAGTGTTGGGGAAAATTTTGCAGGCTATATATTAAAACCCTTGGTGAGAACTCCAAGGCCTTTGAGCATAGCAATAAGCACCCACTGAGGTGTTTTGCAGGAGAAATAAGAAGTCGTGGATAATCCAGCTCCTCTTTCAAGATGCCCTCTTAAATTTCTATGTCAGCAAAATGGACAAACACTGTTTGGAGAATAACCTATAGCATATGACATTCGCACTATGACAAAATGGCCTAATGATGTATTTCTCAGATGGTATTCATAAGCAATCCATGACTTAATTCATTCTTTTTTATGACTTAAAGATATTCTATTGTATGACTATAACACTTTGTTTATCCAGTTATCAGTTGATGGACATTTGGGTTTTTTCCAGTATTGGGCTGTTAGAAATAATGCCGGTATGAGCATTCCTGTACAAATTAATTATTTTGGGTACACACTTTAGGAATTCCCAGGTCATAGGATAATTATGTGGTTAGAAAAGTGAGAGATACCTGTATGCTTTATAAAGATGACAAAGTTCTGACATAAGATTGAAAACTGACTGCCAAGATATGTAAAGTTCTGCTATATGTATTAAATTGAGCAAATTCTCAACTGAATCATATAGCTGATTTTAAACTAAATGTAAGATGATAAAAAATAAAGTTCAAAAAGGCATAAGTGAATGATGGTTTTATTGGCAAAAGTAAAATCTAGAGGCAGTCGATGAACTTATTTCAGATGACAGATTTAGTTATTTTCCTTACAACTACCATATTAAAACATAATGCAGTGTAACTACATGTGGAGTTTTAGCTTTAAGCCTGGAGCAGCTGTGAAATGGAAGTTACCACACCATATTAGTCCTTGGATATCAGTATATTGTCCTTCACCTTCTACCCTGCAATGGTAAAAAGCAAGTTTGTTCATTAAGCAAGACCAAGAGTTTACAGTGAAGATACAATTTTCTAGCACATTACCATATTTGTTCAATTCTAAACCACACCCAATTTCTCAAGATGTTTTCATTAAAAAAATAATAATAATAATAAAATTTGTTGCATCCTGGTTGACCAGCAGAGTTAGGTTAATTGCTTCCAACAGAGCAAGCCACATACCCCTGGGTTTAAGTCCTGGGTACAGGGGGAAACAACCAGTGTTAACAACTAAATAAAAGTAAAACAAAGATGCCTCTTTCTCTTCTATCAAAATAAAAAAGAAAAATGAAGAAGGAGGAGGGGAAGAAGAGGAGGAAGGGGGGAGGAAGAGGGGGAGAAGGCAGGGGAGGAGGAGGAGGAGGAGGAAGAGGGGGAGAAAAATTGTTTACAAAACCATCTTCTAATGTAAAATGCACTTCATTGAAATGGCAAGAAAGGTGTGGCCTAGAATCGAATAAATAAAATATAGTATATACTATGTCTAAAGAATTATTTCTTTATACTTTCAAACTTTGTTTCATATCCTGTGGAAAAATTACTATTTCAAAGGAACATTGTCATATAAATTTTGGTGTCCCAAGATTTTAGGCTCATACATGCTAGGTTTATATAAAATCAAAACAATCAGTTAAAAAATGTAAAGTTTATATTGGTTATGTTGTGTAATTAGGTCATAATTTATTCAACAAATATTTATTGACCTCAACTATGTTTAAGATGCTATGCTCTAAACTAGTTCTTTCTTGGACTCTGGAGTGGTGTAGCGCACTTCACATAAGCAAACATGTATCCCCTGGCTTAGACTTTTCTCCCTTTAGTAACATCAATGGAAAAAGTTTATGTGTTATTGACATAAACTTGGGAGTCAACACAGGTGAATACTTTCCGTCCTCAAAATGTATTCACACCTACTTCATAACGGGTTTTCAGTTCTGGAATTAATAAAAGGGTATTTATAAACGAATGTCAACCTTTGGATGACATGGTATGTATTGTGTGAAGATGAAGCGTGTAGAGTTGTGCTCATGCTTTCTTTTACTTTCATCTTGATCACTTTTACCATATATGCTCAGAAAGGACAACAGCGGCTACATTTCTGTGGTCTGAAAATTAACTTTACTTACTTGTAACAAATTAACCTAGTACAAATATACACCCGTATCTGATCAAAATGAAATAAACAATCAAGAAGTTATTCCCAAAGTGTTTTAAAAGCTTTTTTTAAAGCTTAGCAAGACATAGTAAGGGAAAGTAATTTTTGGTTTAAATTTTCTCAATAACTGAACAATTTCCACTGCCAAACTGACTGCAAAAAGTTCTGCAGAAACAGTCAAGAAAAAACAAATGGGCATGCTCTGGTGGAGGAGTGATTAGGTCGATTACCTCCAAAGGAGCAAGCCACATATCCCTGGGTTTGAGTCCCAGCCTGGGGGAGAAATAATCTGTGTAAACAAGTAAAAATAGAAATAAAATAAAATGTTTCTTCCTTCTCTCTCTGCCTGCCTCCTACCTGCCAACCCACCTTCATTCTTGCCTGCACCTTCCCTTATATAAAAAAAGAAACATGAAAATTCTAACAGCTTATCACAAAAAACACTATTTCCTTTTGAAGATTCATGATGGTCTTAGCCTATCTTCTAACATTTTCTTCTCCCCAACATAAACCAACAATTCTTACAAAATATAAGTAAAATTTGGCTAAATATATTATAAAAGAATATTTAGCATTAACTAAATAAAACATTTAAGCAATCATACCTGAAAAGAAATCTTTTAGAATTATAGTAACTTTTTATTTTAAGCTTACCTATTTTCATTGAAATTTCCAGTGTATTTTGCTCCAGTTGGAAATGTATAAGTCCCCAATCCATGAAACATATTGTCCTTAAATTGTCCTTCATATACAGCTCCTGAAAAATGTTCAAGTCTTCCAAAACCATTCATCTATAACAAAGGAAATTACTTAAGCAACTAACCTTCAGTTTCCCTAGGGCACTTCAAAAATGTACATATATTTCTGTCATCTACTTGGTTATTATTTAACCTATCATTGTTTCATCCTTTATTTCTGCAACCATAAGATAACATTTTACCATTGTTCTTCATATGTATCATTCTGTGAAGCCCACTAAATCCAATGCTCCTGATTAGGGGCATTTGAACATCTCAGAAGTCTGTGATGATAATAAAGGTCCTCAAGATACCTTGAACATATAAGAAATCTTAAAGAGCAACCAGTTTAGCTAACCTAGGAAATCATATGAAGAAGTTATTAAGAACAAAAAATTTGCATTCAAGCAGACCTGGATACAATTCTTATTTTATCATTTACTAGTTGGGTAAGGAATGTGAGCCTGATTTCCTTCATTTGTAAAATGATGATGACTTGTTCTCTGCATGAGTTTAACATTACTCATATGTTCATGTATGTTAAATATAATCATTTGGTATTTTTATATAATAGTCTACTCATATGTACTTTTGATTAATGATGAACTATCTAGTTGACCATTAGGGTCACTTATCTACTGTCGGTATTCAAAACCTTAATACTGCCTTGTCATCTTTCCAGCTTCCTGTGTACACAATTCCATTAGGAGTGGTATGAACACCTATTCCATTTCTCTCAAAGATTCCAGAAGATGTTCTTGTACAATCACCATCTAAATAAGAGAGAAAAATCTGAAAATTACAAATGGAAATCTGTTTGACTGCTAAAGTATTTATTTCAGGTCCAATTACTACTATATCCCTCTCATCTCTTTGACTGTAGAAAACATTGCTGGAGACCAGAGATGAGGAGCTCCATGGATTTTCTAGAAAATCCTGTAACCACTGAGACCCAAGGGTCAGGGAAATAGACAGATCCTATAGATTTCCCAGGCATACTGTCTAGACTTAACATTAGAGTTTTATTTAAATCTAAAGTCTTTCACCTATTAGTAACATTTTATTTAATGGAATTAATATCACAATAGTAGTTTTATAAAATGTGAGTCTCATTTTTTAAATTCTTAAGCGATTTTAGTCTACAGGAAAAGTGACTGAAATGTCTACTTACCATATTTGTCTCCATTTGGAAATATGAAGTTTATCTGATATACTTCTGGAACTGTTTTTCAAGATTTAAGAAAAGTCACATAAACTTATTAAATATTTTTATGTCATAAAGCCTATAGCAAATATAGTTAAGAGCTACCAAATAGACTCACTTCATATGCTCACTAGCATGTCATGATTACTAGGCATTTCCATTGTCTAGTGTAGGGTCCTAGAGAAATAGATACTTTTGTCTAGAAGCTCTATTTTTGTCATTTATAATAGTTTTATTAATACATAATTCACATACTACAAAACTTACCCTATAGAAGCATATAATTCAATGTTGAGCATATTCAGAATTATATAACTATCACAATCTAATTTTGAAATATTTTAATCACCCCAAAAGGAAATCCTGTACCCATTAGCACTTATTTTCCATTTCCTCCTTTTACAACCCCTTCAACTTTCCCACCCCAGCCCAGCCCCTGACAACCACAAATCTACTTTCTCTCTACAGACTTGTCTATCTGGGCATTTCATAAAATGTAACCATACAATATGTGGTCTTTTGTGACTGGCTTCTTTTACTTAGCATAATGTTTTCAAGTTCATTTATGCTGTAGCATATATCAACACTTCATCTCTTTACATTGACAAATAGTCCATTGTACATAAATAACATGTTTTGTTCAGCTGATGAATAGTTGAGTTGTTTCCAGTTTACGCTGCTATGAATGTTGCTATGGACATTTCATGAATGTTTTAGTATGGACATATGTTTTTATTTCTCTTGGGTTGACTCTGCGGTCTATTCACTGTCCCACACAGGGTAAGACAGAGTGAGGAATCTGACTTTGCAGTAGAAGGAGATATAAAATAAAGAAACAGAGTGGGGGCAGACAGGAATAGGATGGGGCTTCAAACAGAATGATATTTAAATATCATTTAAATATTTAAAAGATCTTTAAAAAAAGGATCAAAGAAAACCACAGAACTAGGAGGAATCTATGCCTCAGAGCCCTGGAATATTTAATGGACTAAAACATTCAAAATATTTTTCCCAATACTAAAGAAACCATATATGTAGAGAAGGTAAGTAAAGTCTAAATTACAGGACAATAGAGTCTAATAAATGTTACTCAAAGTTTGGTGCATGAATCAGAATCACCTGGGATGCTTACAAGTTCCTAGATTCCACTTTATACTACTGAATGAGAATCTCCATGGGTGAGGCAACAGGACTAATATTTTTAATTTAAAAATTAATTTAGGCTGTTTGGAGATTCCTCAAAAAAGAGAATGGAAATCCCATATAATCCCTTCCACTTCAGAGTATTTACTCAAAAAGCACAAAAACACTAATACACAGATCTAGATGCACCTCCATGTTTACTGAAATATTATTTACAATAGCCAAGAATTAGAAACTACACAGTGCTCACCATCAAATGAATGAAAAAGAGGATATTGTATTAGTGTGCCCTGGTGGCTTAGCAGTTAAGTCTTGGCCTCTAGTCAATGATTCCATATACGTCCCAAGAACCTGGATTCGTAACTGGGGCCTGGGGGGAACAACCAAGATGAATAACTAAAATAAAATAAAACAAATGCTTCCTCCTCCTGTCTCTTCCAGCTGGCTTACCTATCTATTCGCCTTCCTTTCTGCCTTCTAGTTTCCTTTAAAACAAAAAGCAAGTGTGCCATTTGACTTCTACATTAACATGGAACTCTGCAATGTCTACATCTGATTGTCTAAAAGTATTTACAATATAGCTGATAAATGTTACTCCCACCCCAAAAAAAGATGTGGTATATACACATGATAGACTACAACCCTTAAAAAGATGAAATCCTGTCATTTGCAACAAGATGGATGGAACTAGAGGGGATTATGCTAAGTGAAGTAAGTCAGAAGGAGAAAGACAAATACTAGATGACCTCACTCCTATGGAACATAAAGAAAAAAAGACAAAGGAACAGACAAAACAAAAATCAACCCTTGGACATGGACAATAGAACTGAGGTTACCAGCAGGGAAGGGTGGGTGGGAGAAGCAAAAGGTGGTGGGGTCTGGCAAACAGTGGTGAAGGACGTTTGGTAATTTTTTGGTAGGCAAGGTAAGTTAGCATATTTTTGACAGTGAACCTGCATATATGGGCCTATATCATTTTGTAAATCAAAGCTACTTCAGTAAATATGAAATTAAAAATATTAATTTAGGTGCCACTTGAGAAAGGCTGGAGGTTCTTCCCCTCTGAGGAAACAATAAGATAATAGACAGGAGACTTCAAAATAGTGTAACGTCTCCTAAGAGAAAGGAAGGGTACAGTACCCCTGAAATAGGAATAGGCTGTTAAGAAAAATAACCAATTTGCAATCTAGGACATGAAGAATTGGTGAAATATAACTTCTTAGAAAGGTTGAAAAGCAGACAAGATAGAATTGAAAAGTAAATCAGTAAACAGGAATACAAGGTTGAAAATGTTTCGAGAAGGAGACACGATGGAAAATAGAGGGACGTGCCCTGATGGAGTCGCGGTTTGGTCAATTGCCTCCGGGAAGCTCAGGTCAAATACATCCCAAGGACCCGGGTTCCCAATGCCGGCTGGGGAAGAATCACCGCGATGTACAACTAAATGAAAAATAAAGTGCTTCTTCCTCCTCTCTGCTCCTGCCTGCCTACTCACCTTCATTCCTAACTGCACCTTTCCTTTAAAAAACAAACAAAAAGAAAAACAGAAGTTTTTACTTAGGAAGAGTCTTTATTATCTCCCCTCACCCCAGACTCTCTAGGAGCGTCAACAACAGTCGCAGCCTATGCCTACTGCGGTATTTAGGGCCCTAACAATGCCTTTATGAAGGAATCCCCTATCATATACTCCGCTCCTCTATGTCGGGAATCACCGAGTTGGCACATTGTTTTTCAAAACTTTTTTCACCTTAGTTGTCCAGATCAGTGCTTGGCACTCACTGGTAGGTGCCGAATGTCTTCGTTATTGACGGACATTTAGGAATCAACCGCTAAATGTTTAAGCAGAGCATTGAACTCAATCAAACAAGAAACGGAACTGCTTTCAATTGTTTAGACGGCTCCACACGAAACGGATAGAATTCTCAGCGCTAGAGGGACCCTAACACAGCGAGATGGTCTAGCACAGCTATCCAGGAAAACGAAACTCAGAGAGACTGGCACTGCCCTAAGGTGTCACAACAGCGACGCAAGAACTGCCCGTCACAGAGCTAGAGGCGGTCTCCAGAGACCCAGGCACCGGGCTCTCCGCTCCCAGGCCCAACTCCAGGGTCGGCGCTCAGGAGAAGCCACACGTGGACGGGAGCTGCCCGGGGTGCTCCAGGCTGCCCTTTCCTGCTTGGAGGCTTTGGGAGGAGGGACACTCACTTGGCAGAGAGGTATCGGACAGATTTTCTGGACTCTGCGATTCCCCCTGGGCCGCCAGCTCCGCAGCCCGGAGGGAATCCAGCGCCAGCTCCGTGCCTGGTGCGACTGGGTCGCTAGGGCGACACGTGGCACCTCTCACCCGGAAGCGAATATACGGGGGCGAAGACCAAGCCAATCCGAAGGCGGCGGGACTGCGCCGCCGCTGCAGGGCCGCCACCCAGCCGCTGCTGCTGAGATCCGTGTGAGTGGCGGGGCCCAGGCGAGCCACTGACCCCTGGGCGCCCGTCTTTACTGCAGACTGGGCTAGCAGCGCTGCGTGCCCGGTACGGTCTGCCCTTCCCCGGGCCATGAATGTGTGCCCGTGTGCGTGGTCGGCGCGTCGCCCTGGTTGTCAGTACAGACCCATTTGCCACCTCCCTCTCGGGTGGGACCCAGTCTGTCTGCCTGGGACCTGAGTCGGGACCTGGAGAATGCCTGACCGGGAGACCCTCAGGCTGGAGGCACCGGGGCTGAATTCAGGTTCCGAGCAGGGTAAAATGTGGATTCCAGGGGCTCAGACTTCGTTTCCTGTCTGTCTCCATCTTGAACTGCAGGGCTATTTGGGGAGAGGGTTGGGGCCGATTTATGCTGAAAAAAAAAAAAACAAAAAAAAAAAACCAAGAATGGGTGCCTGCATGAAGTCAATCAGAAATTTGCGTGGGAGGAGTGGTGTGCGGTCAGTTTTCAGTGCTCAGGTTGGTGATTATGTTCCTCCGAGCCAAACTTGGGTATGAAACAAAGGATGCTTTCAAGCCAAACTTAGATTCTTGTGTCCGCGGTAAGAAAGATGGGTGTAATCTTCCCAGGCCTGATGAAATGAAACAGTCGAATCTGGCCATGTGGATTATGTAACCTAATTCCTGTTTCCTGGAAAACGTCTGGGGAAGAGTTGCTTTGGATACAGCCAGCAAAATCTTGACTGAGGATCTCAGATTTAGTTGTAAAAGTAACATTTTCTGGGTTGCTGTTAAGACAAGCGGTTGATTTTTGTTTAGATAATCTCTCTGTGGCTTGCTCTAGTGGACTAGCCACTCTTTTTAAATATCAGTGTCTTGTCTCTTTTGTGTTTTGTTTTGTTTTGTTATTACCATACAGACTTACCTGTATTTCTTCAAGGTTATCCAATTTGTTGACATATAATTGTTAATAGTAGTCTTTTATGATCCTCTGTATTGTTGTGATATTAATCTTAATGCCTTATTCATTTTTGGTTTCATTTACTTGAGTTTTCTCTCAAAAAGAAACAAAACAACTTTCTTGATCTTTTCTATTGTCTTGCTAGTCTCATTATAGTTTTTAACTAAAAATCTATTTTTTCTTGTATTAGTATACCTATCACTGATCTCTTTTGGTTTCTGTTTATCTGAAATTCTTTTTCCACCCCTTCACTTTCAGTGTATGTGTCCTTAAAGCTGAAATAATTCGGTTGTAGGCAGTATATAGTGAATCTTTTTTAATCTTATGTCTTTTGATTGGAGAATTTAGTCTGTTTACATTTAAAGTTATTATTGATAAGTAAGGATTACTGTTGCCATTTTGTTCATTGGGGATTTTATAGATCCTTTGTTTTTGTTCTTCTTTCCTTTGATTTGATGATTTTCTGTAGAGGTAGGATTTTTTTTTTCCTTTCTCTTTATTTATTTGGATATCCACTATAGGCTCTTGCTTTGTAGTTACCAAAGTCTTACGTAAAATATTTAATATTCTATTTTAGACTGATAGAAATTTCTAACATCAGTTGCCTGTAAAAGCTCTATATGTTCTCCCCTACTCCCCAACAAAATCTGAACCAGGGCTATGTTTCTGAAAAAAAAAAATGTAGATTTTAGTTTTATTTATTAAATCATATGCTAATATACAGAAACATCTATTTTCAACTAGATTTTTAAAACCCTATGCCAAGGGAAGCGAAAACAAAAATAAGCAAATGTTACTACATCAAACTAAAAAGCTTCTGCACAGTGAAAGAAGCTATCATCAGAATGAAAAGACATCCTATTGTGTGGGAGAAGGTATTTGCATATCATACATTTGACAAGAGGTTGATGTCCAAAATATATTTAAACTATATTTTTAAAACTCATAAAACTCAACAGCAGGTAGAAAATCTAATCAAAAAATGGGCAGAAGAGCAGAATAGAAATTTCTCCAAAGAGGATATACAAATAACCAATAGGCATGTGAAAAGATGTTCCTCATCTCTTTTAATTAGGGAAATACAGATCAAAACAACAATGAACTACCACCTCATACCTGTAGGAATGACTGCTATTCAAAAGACTAGAAATAGCAAGTTTCGGTGAGGATGGAGAGAAAAGGGAACCATTGAGAATGAAAATTTCATATCCCACTTCTGGGATAGCCCATTAACCCACTTCTAGGTGTTTACCCCCCAAAAAACACAAGAATACTTATTTGGGGCAGTGAGGTGGGGGGAGAACTCTTATGTTTACGGCAGCATTATTTACAATAGCCAAGAAATGGAAAAACCTAAATACACATCAACAGGATGACTGGATAAAGATGTGGCATACGCAGCGGAATACGCAGCGGAATACTATACAGTTTAAAAGAAACAACCCTGCCATTGGTGACAACATGGATGAATCTAGAAGGGATTATGGTAAATGAAATAAGTCAGAAGGAGAAAGACAAATACTGAATGGTCTCATTCATCTGTGGAATTTAAAGAAACAATACACATGATAGACAAATAGCTATGACCTATGCTGGTGGCCTATTGAGTTGTTTGGGGGTTTTTTTGGTGGGGGGGGCGGGCGGGGAGCTGTTTTGTCGTTTTTTTGTTTTTCTTTTTAGTTCATAATGGGACTGTAATTGGTGTATGAGTGGACAGTCTGTCTAGTCTGCCCTTGGGTCCATGGGCTGAACTGTGTCCTTCTGCAGTTGTCAGGTCTTGTGACATCCATACTGTTCAGTGTCAGGTTGGCAGTGCCCCAGCTCAGGCCTCAGGAGCTTGGAGGAGACACAGGTTAAACAAGTAGGTGACCCCCAGCCTCTGCTTACATTTGTGCCATTCCCCACTCCCCTATTGATTTTGAGCAAGATCTTGATGGTGCCATTTGGGAATTGGGCATTGACCTCCAGACCCCTCCTCAAGCCTGGGGGAGTCATTCTAGCAGCTGCTTATCCTCCAAGACCACCCCAAGGGCAGAACCAATACCCCAAGTGCACGCAGATTTTCCAAGTGCCATTGTCAGCCTTACGGCTGCCTTGCACCTTCTCAGGGTGTTTGACCTCTGGGTGAGAGGAAGGTTGTGTTATACAACCTTCTGGATCTTCCGGATCTGTGGTTTGAGCAGTCACACCTCCTGTTGCTTCATGGGTAGTCACAGCCATCACCCTGCCTCTGTGTCCTCATAAAAGGTGGCTGTTCTGAATATGTAACAGTCTTAGCAGTGCTTCTGGGCTTGGGTGAGAAGAGTCTCCAGGATTCTGGAAGCAACTTCAAAGTAGCTTCAGTTCAAGAAGCAGAAGCCCTGAACCTGGAGACATCCAAGGAGGACATGGCACATCCATCACTTCCAGGCAGCACTGACCTCTCCCCTCTTCTCACCTTCATCAGCATCCACAAGTGTTAGCACTTAGGTTCCTCCTTTGTCACCCATTTCACAGACAGACACTCGTGCTCAGGTGCTTGAGATTTGCCCAAAGTCACACACAGCAATAAATGGCAGAGTTGGGACTCTAACCCTCACTGGGCCGCCCTTTTCTCCCCAATATGTAGACCAAGTGGATCCCTCAGAGGGTGGAACTTTGCCATCAGCTCTGTCCTTGAAGAAGGCAGAAACTTTTATAGTGGCTCTGGCAAGATTTCGATTTAGAAACACCCTCTCCAGTGCTCGAGGTACTGACATTGGATCAAGGCCTTTTTCTCTGTAACTGCAGGCAGGCTCCTGATCACCCCCCAGGAGCTATAATCTAATCTGAGTGAGAAGCCCACAGAAGGAATGATCAGGATGTACCAGGTAAAATTCTGCTCACCTTTGTGACATCCTGGTGACAGGCCGCAGATCATCCACTGGTCACACATCCATGGGACAAAGAGCACCCACATCTGTGGGCAGCCAACTAATGGTGCTAGGTCCAGGTCAGGTGACTCTTGACATGCAGCCCATCCTCTTGTATATTTTAATGACAGCGTGTCTAAATGTAGATCTGTTTGGGTTTCTTTTATTATGATCTCTTTGAGCTTCCTGGGCCAGGAGACTTGTTTCATTCTTCAGGTTAGGGAAATTCTCAGCTTCTATTTCTTCAAATACAGTTTCTGCCCACTTCTCTCTCCACTCTCCCTCTGGGGCCCCTATGACACGAATGCTGTTCCTTTTGATGTTAACCCATAGGTCTCGAATGAGACTGCTGTCTTCATTTCTTCACGTTCTTTTAATTCATTGCTGGTTTGCCTGAGTGCATTCCTCTGCCCTGTCCTCCAACCCACTGATTCTACTGGAGGCTTCATTCATCTTATTCTAGAGTTCCTCTATTGAGTTCTTTAGTTCAACTATTGTATTCTCCTTTGATATCTTGCCTCATTTCTTTGTTCTCTTTTTCTTCCTTTTTTTTTCTTGATTTCCATGAGTATGTTTATAACTGTTGCCCTAAATTCATCCTCAGGTACTTTGCATGGTCTGTTATAGTCAGATTTTCCCCTTGGTTTTTGATTGGACCATCATTTCACATGTATTTTCTCTGTGTCTTTGCTGTTAGACTTTCTGTTTATGTTTCTATAGATTAGGTTTCCCTGCAGTGATGGCCTTGTGTAGGGTATTGACTTGCACAGAGTAAGCCTAGATCTTGGTTTGAACACTGGGATCTCTTGATTTTTGTTGTGTCACCAATGGTTGGATTTGTTGAAGTTCTTGTGTAGACTTCTCTGTTGGGACCTAAGAGTTGGGGTTGGAGTTTGTGTGGGGGATGCAGAGCCTTCCCCCAGAGCCCCAGCTACAAAGTGTAACAGCTACCTTACTGTTGGCCCACAATCAGCAACCAGGTGATTCCTTTAAGCCTAGGGGCAGGATTTCCAGTGGATGGGTCCTATGGCTCCAGTGCAATATGGTGGGAGGAGGTCGGGGATTCCCCTAGCTATCTTCCAGTTATGGTGGCACCCATGTACTTTTCTTGCTGGGCTTGCTGTTCAAACCACTGGGTCACTGGTCCTCCTTCTGCCCAGCGCCAAGACCCTCTCCCCGGGCTCCATGTCCTGGTCCTGCTGGGTGAACTCTCTGCTGCTTCCTTAACTCCTAGGAGGCCTGGTTCTTCCCATGGCTCTATCCTCTCTGCTTTGGTCCAAATCTCAAATCTTCGGTGTAGATCTGAACACTGATGTTTTCGCCTATCCTTTGAGCAGCCTCTGCCTGCTTTTCCTTGGTGTATGTTTCTAAAGAATAGGTGATTTCCTAGTTGCTCTGTGGGGAGGGCATATGGGTCTCACTCCTACCGGGTCTCACACCTGCCAGGTCACTGAAATCCCTCAATCTAGTGGTTTAGTACACAAGGCATAATCCCGTATGTCCCAAGTTTCCCAGTTCAAGACCTGGGCCTGGAGGAAGCAACCAAAATGAACAACGAAATAAAATAAACAAAGTGCTTCTTCCTCCTCTCTCATTCTGCCTGCATGCCTACTCTCTGTCATTCCTCTGCCTTTCCTTTAAGAAAATAAAACACTAAACCTTGGACATTGACAGCAGAACTGAGATTACCAGAGGAGAAGGGGAATGTGGTGAGGAAGCAAAAGGTAATGGGGGGGGGGGGCACCCGATGAACAGTGGTAGAGGACTGTCAGAAATCTGGTGGTGATCATGGTGTGTTATCATATATTTGAGGAAGAGTGAATCTGCCCATCAAACTTATTTTGTAAATCAAGGTTACCTCAATTAGAAACAAAAAACCCTATGCCAGACCTAACCAAATCAGAATATAAAATTTGAGCCTAGACGTGTATGTTTTGAAAGTTCTCTGTGTTTCTGATGCACACCTTGGTTATCAAATTTGCTTCAAAATATTCATTAGGCTCACACTGATAGAGTAGCAGTTATGTCAATTGCCTCCAAAGGAGCACAGGCCACATACCCCTATTTCAAGACCTCGATCCTGGGGGAACAACCAGTGTGAACAAATAAATATAAATAAAATAAATGCTTCTTCCTCATCTCTTTCTCTTTGTCCATGTCTGCTTACCTACTAGTCTCCATAGCTGCCTGCACCATTCCTTTAAGAAAAAAATTTCACTATTAATCCTGGGTGTGTGTGTGTGTGTGTGTGTGTGTGTGTGTGTGTGTGTATCTTTTTCTTATTAACATTTCACCTAAATCGACCCTCTAAAATATTTATTTTTCCTTTATTTCTTTAAAATAGGCTGTCTCCACAACTTTGGCAGATTTATCTGGTTTTATGATGTCTACTTTTTTTTCTCTTGCAGGTAAAAATGAGTTCTTCAGTAAGAAGAAAAGGCAAGCCAGGCAAAGGAGGTGGAAAAGGATCTTCTAGAGGAGGCAGAGGAGGCAGGAGTCACACTAGTAAATCTCACGGGGGTAGTGGCGGTGGTGGTGGCAGCGGCGGTGGCAATAGAAAGGCCTCAAGTAGAATCTGGGATGACGATGATGACTTTTGTATCTTCGGTGAATCAAGACACTCATCCAGGTCATTATCCTCCTTGAATGTCTAATTATGGAAACAGTGTCAGTTCCTAATCTAATCTATGTAACAACAGAGAAAGGGAGAAAAATACCAAGTAATTCTGGTCAAGTTCATTGTTCCTCTTATTTTAAAAGCTTGCAGTCCCCCTCTTTGGATCCTTATCTAAAATCATGATAGCAAATAGCACTTTTTGTGTTGGTAGGTGAAAAATCTAGTTAACAATTTTAACTTTCACATGATTCTGTGAATTGAATGTAATCTGTTATTGTAACCAATGTTACAATCAAAGTAAATATTGGAAATAGTTAAAGTGATGGAAATTATTTCTTAGGCATCATAGTTGATATTAAATCGAATGTCTCAAAATGTTACCTTGTTGATAAATTGCCTATTTTCCAATCAGATCAATAAGGTCTTAATGAGTGATACTTAAAGCGGATACTTATTTATTAGAAAAGGGAGAGAGAGAAGGAAGGATAGAGGAAGGAAGGAGGGAGGCTGCTATAAAGAACAGGGGTAATAGAAGAAATAGGGCAACAGCTTGAGGGAGACATGCATTCAAAGGGAGTTTTTAAGATTGTAAACATGCAGCATATCTACATATTGGTTGGAATGATGCAAAGGGGAATGAGAAACTGGTGATGCAGAAAGGAAGATAAATTCTGGAAAGATTACTTGAAATTAAAGAGATCAGTATATAGTGTACAATAGAGAGATTGACTTTAGGATCCATGATGGCTTATCCTTAATAGCATGAAGAAGGCAGTGTACACAAATAAGTGATGGGTAAAGTAGGACTACGTGGAAGTTTCTCCCTCCCACCTGTTGTTTTTCTTTTAACTAATCATCAGGAAACAATCAGACATATCCAAATTGTAAGATTTTCTACAAGACAGCGGTCCTCTACTCTTCTCAGGAAATAGGTGGAGGAACTCTTCTAAATTAAAGGAATTTGAAGAAGATAACTAAATATCCTTTTAAATTAGATATTCACTTTAAAAATCTATGGAGGCTATGATTGAGGCAATGAGAAACTTTGAATATGGATTATACATTAAATAATATTGTATCAGTATAAAATATCCTATGAGTGATGATAGCATTACAGTTATATACAAATATCTTTGTTCTTAGGAAATATATGCTGATGAACTTGAAAGTTAATATGATGTCTGCACCATACATTCAGAGGTTCAGCAACATAGATACACATACATATAGAGCAGAGGGCATATATGTAGGCAGATTTGTGTGTATAGAGAAAGAGGGAGAGAAATACATAAATGCACATGTGCATATATGCAGCAAATGTTCATTAACAATTGGTAAATCCAGGTAAAGGTGTTTATTTCTGTAGATTTAAAATTTTTCTAAATAAAAGTTTAGGGAAATGAGGGCTTTGGGGTAAAACATTTATTTATATAAGTTGTAGCTAAGTGATTAAAAACCGTAGTTAATTCTATTTCCTCTTTTACTACCCAGGTTTGCAAATGTAAATGTATGGTCCTTTTCAAAGTTTCAGTACTGTTGCATTTTAAATACAGATAAATTTTCTTCCATTTCTCTAGGTTTAAGAAAAATTGTAATATCAAAAGAAAAGAAATATAATGAATAAAGTTAAACTTTAGAGCTTAAACTGTTTCAAATATTAAAAGACTCCCTACCAAGATAATAGCATGAATATTTTATAAGATAATCCTTAGAAATAAATAGGTGACTCTTCAGACCCCTAGTTCAATTTTGTTTCCTAAAGAAGAGGAAGGCAAAGAATTAACAGTTCTTTTTCACTTTGTTTTATACATAATTAATTGTATTCTACCAATTTCTTCTTGAGACTTTCATTTACCAATTAAATTATTAATTTATTAAAGGAATTTATTAATAATTTTATGAAAATAACTAAGCAAGATTAATCCAAAAAGAGTTCCTAAAAAATTCGAAATTCTGACAATGAAAAATTGGTAAAATAAATTCCAGCATATCTGTATGGAGCCATTTAAAATTATATTGTGTGAGGATGTTTACTTTTAGGGAAATGACAGTATTGTTTTGATGAAGATATATAGCAGTTCATAAAAGATTATATATGCTGTGTAATTTTATTAAAAAATGTACATGAAAAAGTGATCTCTTTGTTCTTTTCTATAGTATACATTTTTTTTGTTAGTAGGTATTGATGATAATTTGGGTAAATATTTCAAAAATAGGGTCTGATATTCACAAGTAAAATCAATTACTTGCAGATTGGGTGCCTAAAATAAATACTCCGCGTATAGTCTCTTTCTTTCCAAAGCCTTGGAGTGCCAAGGGGATCATCCTGGCATTACTTTTTCCAGAGGCTTCTTGTAAAGCCAGATTTAATGGGTAGAAATCTAATCCTTTTTCACCCCAGCAGTTCCATTATAATGAAGTCTGGTGAATACTGTAGAAAATGGAGATTCTCTTTATAATTACTGTGTAGACAAAATACATTTTTGTAAGACACTCCAATTCCTGTTATATAAATCTGGGGAGTCGGAGAAAGGGTATATGAGTTCTGATCTGAAATAAATGTGTAATTTTGTTCTTGTGTCCTCTGCAGACCTAGCAGCAGTAGTGGAAGTAAAGGAGAAGCACATCCCAAATGGAAACCCAAAGCCAAAGTGCCCCTTCAGACGCTGCATATGACTTCTGAGAATCAAGAGAAAGTAAAGGCTCTTCTTCGAGACCTTCAAGAACAAGACACAGATGCTGGATCTGAGTAAATGATTTTATTTGATTAAATTATTATATCAAGGAGGATATATTGGCAGTATGAAGGCACTATGTATCTTTGGAATACTCTATCACTGCCTGTCCTTTGGCCACATAATTAGCTGAAAGTGAGCCAGGACAAATAAAAAAATAATTATTAATTAATTAACTTTTTTAACAAAAGGTGCAGGCAGGAATGAAGGTGAGCAGGCAGGCAGGCAGGAAGAGAAAAGAGGAAGAAACATTTATTTTATTATTTATTGTTCCCCCGCAACCACCGGGTAACAAAGCCAGGTCCTTGGGATGCATGTGGGCTACGCCAGCCAGAGGCCTGGACCTAACCACTAAGCCACCAGGGAATACCAAGAATAATTATTAAGCAACAGATATAGAGTGAATTTGTTTTGCAGTATCTGTGAACAATAGTAAAGATTGCCTTATATATTTTTTCTAGGACATTGCTAATATGGATTTAGTCACTGCTTTATTGGTAATCTTCTAAATAAAACTCTCTAGAGGAACAGATATTGAGTCTAAGATTATACTTATGACCTTCTGCCTAAGAGAAACAACTTTTTTTTTTTTTTTTTGGCTATTTTGCTTTATGATTTCAATTGGAAAAGTTTGCTTTCCATTTGTCAGAATTAACAAATGGTCACTCATGATAACTCAATTTTTATCCTATCTGTGAATCTCTTATTTGTCATAGGTTTGGGAAAGATGATTATGGAGCAAAGCAAAAATTGAAGAATGTTTTTTTTAATGAATGAGAAGAGACAGAAGATAACCAAACCTGTGCTTAAGAATCTAGGTTCTGGCGTGCCCTGGGGACCTAGTAGTCTCGTACACCCTGGGCACAGTCCATGCACGCCTCGAGGTCCTAGGATTAAGCAGGTTTTAGACCCAGGATGGACAACCAGGATGAACAACTAAATAAAAACAAAGTGCTGCTGCTTCCTCTTCCTGCCTGCCTGCTACTCACCTTCATTCTTACCTGCACCTTTCCTTTTTAAAAAAAACAAAAAAGCAAAAAAAAGTACAGTCTCTGGGGTCAGACCGCCTTTGATAAAATCTCTACTTCTTTAATGTGTAACCTTTGTAAGTGACTAATCCTCTCTAAATTTTGGCTGATTACCTAAATAGTGGGAATTATAATAGTACCCAATGGGTTTATTGGGAAGATTTTTCGATAGATAGTACATATAAAATACTTAATACCTAAAATGTAATAAATGCCTGATAAATGTTAATCGCCATGATATAAATTAATAGATCAGTAAATGATGAAATTAATTACTGAAGAATGATCTGGATTCTTATCCGATATCTCCTTTAATTAAATTCTTAGATTATTGCTAACGTTTTCTTTGAAGTAGAAATTAATGTCTAATATATGAACATATTGCCTTTGGTAGAAGAGGCCTGTCTGAGGAGGAGGAAGATGATGAGCCCGACTGTGATGAAGAACAGTGCTGGTCAGCCGGCCGAGAAGCTTCCCTTGTTCCGGACTGTGATCCTTTGGAATATGCTGGCTCTGGTCTGGTAGAAGCTCATAATCCAGAATTTACAGTCTCAGCATTTGCAGTGCAGAAACTTTCCAGGTGATTACTTTCAACATTTATGGGAGTCGAGAGGAAAATTCAGTGAGACTGAAATCACTTTATGAACTCATCTGAGTCCTCTACTGTATGGGATCCAACAGTACCTGACACGCCTAATGTGCTGTGTTTTAGGGTAGACGGATTAAGGAGGACTTAGTATCCTCATGAACACTTTTTTTAAAATACCCTGCCAAAGATAGTCATAGCCTCACATTCATGTATTTAAATGAATGTCATTTCTGTGACTTTTAGATTACTCAATCTTTTTTGTCATGTTTTGCGTTTGGTAGGTATGGTTTCAACACTGAGTGCTGTCAGGCAGCCCTGAGGATCTGTGATGGAGACGTGGGAGCATCTCTAGAATATCTACTCACTCAGTGTTTTTCAGAGACATTTGGAGAAAGGATGAAAATCTCTGAAGCAGTTGCCTGTATAAGTTTGGATGAGTGTGTGGAACAGCGACAGGAAGAGGCATTTGCCCTCAAGTCAATCTGTGGAGAAAAATTTATAGAAAGAATTCAGAACAGAGTCTGGACCATTGGATTAGAACTGGACTATTTGACGAGTCAATTCTGCAAATCCAAGAAAAAGGAAAGTACCAAAAATATACAGGAGACTTCACTTGAAATCTGTAAATTTTACCTCAAAGGAAATTGTAAATTTGGATCAAAATGCAAATTCAAACATGAAATGCCCCCAAATCAAATTGTTGGAAGAGCAGAAAGAATTGTAGACGATTCTCATCTTAATGCCAGTGAAGATGTATCTTTTTTATATGAACTAGAAATTCGATTTTCTAAAGACCACAAATACCCTTATCAAGCACCCCTTGTGGCATTTTATTCCACCAATGAGAATCTACCTCTGGCTTGTCGCTTACATATCTCTGAGTTCCTTTATGACAAAGCCTTGATGTTTGCAAAAACTTCGGAACCTGTTGTATATTCTTTGATAACCCTTTTAGAGGAAGAATCAGAGATAGTCAAGTTACTAGCAAATACTCATCACAAGTACAGTGTTGCTCCTGTGAACTTCCTGCCAGTATCCTCTGGGACCAGAATAAATAATCCTGTCTGTCGTAAACCAGTGATTCCAAATCATTGTTTTGTCTCAGAGCAAATTTCAGAAGGTATGTAAGGTATTGATCATGTGGGGGGTGTGCTGAAGGGGGCATTCTGAATGATGGAATTAAAGAACTCAAAGGTTCTGAGGACTGATCTAGCATCTCTCAGTGATCTTAAGCAAGTTATTCCCCTCATTGGGCAAAATGAGCACTCAGTGTGGTTTGACTTTCATTTTAAGACCCAGTTGTGTCACTATGGTTGGGCTCCCTTGAAGGTTGGTAGTGATGTATAAGTTTATTTTAGCAATCTAGAATCTGGGCATTGGAAGAAACTTGAAGCATCTTCTCAAAAATGTTTCATTTAATTCATTTAGTTATATATATTTACTTCTGATATTGTATATCTTAATCAGTTTTTAGAAATAATTCTGTTTTCCTCCATGCCATCCTGCTTTTAGTACACCAGATCCCCAAAGTTCATTAGAATATGACTAACTTTATAAATTCCTAAGTCCTCAAATGAATCTTTATATAAGCTTCTGGCTTTATCCAGATCCAGGTTTACTGTACAAATTCTTATACCACAAGTAAGCCCCCTTTTCAAAGTTTATCAAGGAAGTCTTTTCCTTGTCGCTATCTTTCTTTCAGAAGCCAGTTTTTATTATTTCAGAGTTCCTAGTAAAGGTCATTCAGTAGAGAACAATGGAACTACACTGACATGCAGATGCTGCACAGCTGACCGGATTCATTCACTAGTGAGCCACACTCACTTCCAAATGCCAGCTTCTAGCATGTGGAATTCAAATATATTACTTAGAAATAAGAAATTTAAGGTGGATTGAGGTATCATTTACATACCATAAAATTCACATTTTTAAAGTGTGCAATGCGATGCCTTTTAGTGTATGGTAGTCATGACCACTAAATAATTTCAGAACATTTCAACATCCCAGAGAGACACTTATTAACAGTTACTCCTCATTTTTTCCCTTCTCCCAGCCCTTGATAACTACAAGTCTACATTCTGTCTCTATGAATTTACCTAGTCTGGACATTTCTTAGAGAATCCTTTAACGTGTGGCTTTTGGTGACTGGCTTCGTTCACTTAGCATATTTTCAGGGTTTGTCCATGGTGTAGCATGTACTTCAATTCTTTTTATTGCTGGATAATCCATTATATAGGTATACCACATTTTGTTCATCGATTCATCATTCGATGGGCATTTGGGTGGTTATGTGTCAGAATTTAGGCACATTTGCAAAAAATTGAAAGTTTCAATTATTTATTTGAAGAATCTACTGGATTAATCAAGGCATGCTCTGATTTTCTTTGTTTTTAACTTGATTTAACCATAACCTCTTATACTTGATTAAATTTATTTGATGAGGCCTTTTAAATTCCTTAGCAGTAGAAACAGTAGAATTGAGATGAATGTCCCTACTTTATTCATGCTTTAACTTGTATCCACTTTATGTTCTTTTTGTTATGATGCTGTTAGTGATTTTCCCCTTTAACTAAAGAAAGAGCTCCATATTGAAAATGTTTCTTTTTATCCCCTTCAAGTTGAAAAAGAATCAGAACCTGAGGAAACAGATGAAGATGAAGGTCCTGCATCAGTGATAGTGGAGACTGAAAGTTATGTGAACCTTAAAAAAAAGATTTCCAAAAGACATGACTGGCAGGAAAAATCAGTACTTGCTGAAAATTCTAAAATCCGCGAGCAGTTTCAAATAAAACAGGTAGGGTACTCTGAGAGAATGGTAGCATTGCCCCCCTAATGTGTACATGGAGAGATTAAGAATTAGGAAGCTTTGGCTACCTTCTCTAGTATACCTTTGGTTCTCTTTCACTCTGCGTGGTCTCAGTGTCTGCATGCCACCGCAAATCTGGGTGCATGTTCTAGATAGTTTTGTAAAATCCAATAGCAAGCACACACACGTATATATACAATGGTGGTTTTGGTACTGTGATAGATACTCTGATAAATGACAGGAAAATAATGTGATTCGCATTAGAAAAATCAGGAAATGAGGAGGAGGGCCTTATGCCTTTCAGAGGCTTCCAGAATGAATAACTTGTCCGAGGTCACATAGCTAATAAATGGCAATACAGGGGTTCAAGCTGATTCTCTCTGTTCTCAGAGTCTGTGTCGTTTTTACCCCCATTCATATGAAGCTTATTTTTAAAAACCCATAAGCAAACTGTTAGGATAAAGTTAGATGTAGGACATTTTTTTGTTTGTGGATTGATTAGATGCTTTTAAAGGGCTCTCCAATTTTAGAGTTCTGTCATTCCAATTTTTGACAAAATATAACACTATCATACACACACACACACACACACACACACACACACACACACACACACAAACAGTTCAATAGTCACAGAATGGCCAAATGTATATAAAAATCACACCATAAATAATGAGTAGGAGAAACAAAAACATATATTTCATTTGATCAGTATGTATAGAGGTGATAAATTTATATAATAAAATTATATGCTGAAAAATGATATGTTGCATAAATTTCTTGCATTTTTCTAAAATACAACCATAAGCACACCCCTGCGGCTCATTGGCCAAGGGGCCAGTTCAAGACTTGTAGCTAGGAGAAGGAAAAACAAAAAAGATTTCATGTATTTTAAAAATAAAATACATCCGTAGCTTTAACATGGTGGTACATATTTATAGCATTGGCCGTTAGATGTCAGACTGAGTTACATGGATATGATGACTGGCCAAGAAGACCCCTTTAGTGAATGTTCTTAATGTTATTGATTTTGGTAAAAATCTGATCTTATCCAGTATACTCTTAGATGTATTGGTATCGCCCATGTCTGATATGCTGTCCAATATGGTAACCCCTAGTTATGCTTAGCTATTTAAATTAATTAAAATTAAATAAAATTTAAAATTTAGTTCCACAATAGAGCTGTCCACAGTTGGGGTGTTCATTAGCTACATGTGGCCAGAAGTTGCTATATTGGACAAAACAAGTAAAGACCATTTCCATCAACACAGAACGTTTTGTGCAGCAGAGGAAATACTGGATAAATGCTGTCAGAGGAGTTTATTTCTCTTGTAAGATCTTTCCCTTTTTTCAGATGTAGGAAAGCCACAAAGATTACATAGCTTATTCTAGCTGATTCTCTGAGAAGCCTTCTGACTAAAGTTATCAACATCCAGCTCTGACAAATGTCTGTGATTTCTGCTCTAAACTAATGATGTGTAAAGAAAACGGAAAGGGTGGGTCTCACTATGAATTCCAGACACAGGCTTTGTGAAAGTTACCACAAAGTAATCTAATTCCCTCTCTTTTATTTTATTAGACTTCCAGACAATTCCAGTCAATTCTGCAAGAAAGACAATCACTCCCTGCTTGGAAAGAAAGAAAAACCATTCTTACAATGTTGAGCAAGCACCAAGTGCTTGTGATAAGTGGTATGACGGGGTAAGATCCATTTACTGGAATGCCACCTTCCTCTGTCAACGACGTCATGTCTTCTCTGATCACCAGAACCGGCTCTGCTTTGAAAACTCTGGTGTTGCTTCTGCTTCTTCCTGTCAAATATTAATATTTTCAGAAGCTAATGTTACAACTGCTGCAGCCAACAGAGCCAAATTACAAATATCAGAAACAGAACTCAGAAATTCCTGTAGGAATTTATAGACAATGTACACTGCTGCCTTGAGACAATTTTAAAGCAAAAAGCCTAACTACAGACTTTTTCTTTTTTTTTTTCAAAAGAAAGGTGCAGGCAGGAATGAAGGCAAGCAGAGGCAGGTAGGAGGAGAGAGGAGGAAAAATCATGTATTTATTTTATTTAGTTGTTCATCATGGTGGTTCTCCCTGGCCCCAGGTCTCAGACCTGAGTCTTTGGGATGTATGTGGACTCATCCAGTGGCCTTACCCATTAGGTCACCAGAGCACACCTAACTGAACACCCATTTATAGATGATAAAGGTTAGTTCCAAAACAGCTTAAAAACTCTTCATCTTCTAAATGTAGTCTATTTCCTTAGAGCATTTATTTGTTCTTAGGGCACATTTTTTTTCCTTTTTTGTACTCTCCCTCTTTTATCCAAGCCTAGTACAGACCCACTTTTATAATAGTAACTATTTTTTTTTTTTAAAGGGGAAGACGGGCAGGCAGAAATGAAGCCAAAAAGAAAGAGAGGAGAAAGAAGCACTTTATTTATTTATCTGTTCATTTTACTTGTTCCCTCAGCCCCTGGCCACAAACCCAGCTTCTTGGACCGTGTACACTACTCTCTAGGCATGGACGTAGCACCTGAGCCACCAGGTCGTGCCGTAGTAGTAACTTTCTGTGTTCTAGTTTCTTGTCTTTTTAACCCCAGTCCACTATTAGGCAAATCAATATGCATAAAAGGGAAAAAATAAAAGTATTTTAAAATCATAATGCTTCTCTTTCTTTTTTCTTTTTTGTTTAAAGAGAGGAGGAAGAAGCATTTAAGGAAGGAGAAAGAGAAAGAAATATATTTATTCAGTTGTTCATTTTTTGGTTTTTCAAACCCAGGTCCTTGGACTGTATGTGGTCCATATGCCAGCGTCTCGGTCGCCTGAGCAACAGTACACACGTATATCTTTAGGATTTATATGTAGAACTCACATTCCTGAAAGTATTTATAAAACTTAATCTAATATCTGTTTAATAATTCTAAATTTACATAGCATAGTATGCTATTTTTATTGCCCAACTAATCTGAGTGCAATTTCTGGGAGTTATCATCTGTAGGTAAATAAGTCAATAGGTAGGTTTAGAAGGTAATTTCAGCTAAACATCTTTTACTCTAAGAAACTTTTTCTCTCCTCGTTGCATAGGATTGCCTCTTTAGTTAACAGTACTTGAAAACGCTCATTTTAGGACTTAATTTATTTTGACATACAGATGTGGAAAAACCACACAGATTCCTCAGTTTATTCTGGATCATTCTTTGAATGGCCCACCTGAGAAGGTGGCTAACATCATTTGTACCCAACCCCGACGAATCTCTGCAATCTCTGTTGCTGAGCGCGTTGCTAAAGAGCGAGCAGAAAGAGTGGGTCTGACAGTGGGGTACCAGATCCGACTAGTAAGTGTGAAGGTTTGTAGGTTCTACCTTTTTCTTGATCATACAAATGCATCATTTCAATTATAAAGGGTTCTTGGGGCCTAGAGATTCATTGGCATTTTGGAATATATGCTTTTATTCATTTAATTTAAATTAATTAATTTTAATTGAAGTTAATGACCATCTTCAGTAGAGCTGAAGTCCTTAGAGAAATACTTTGGTTTAAGAACTTCATCTGATTGTATTTCCTCTATAAAGGTCTTTTATTCTTAGTGTCAGAAGTGATCTAAAAAGTGCTGTCTTACTCTTTTTTATGTTTTAAGGGAAGGTACAGGCAGGAAGGAAGAGAGAGGAGGAAGAAACATTTGTTTATTTAGTTATTCATCTTGGTTGTTCCCGTCGGCCCTAGGATGTCAACCTGGGTCTTGGGATGTGTGTGGCTTGTGTCAGCCCAAGGCGGTGGACTCAACCACTGAATCACCGGGGCATGCCATATTTTATTCTTAAACCTGGGATTTAACCAAAAAAGAAATGGAGACATTCAGAATTTATTTCATTTCTCACTGTTGTTTGTATGCTTTATAATGATATCTGAATGCTTTTCATGAGTTTTAAACTTAAAATTTTGATGTGAAATAGAACGATTATTGTTGCCATGGGCAAGAAACTATGCATTAAACCAAAAGAAAAGAAAAACTACATTTACTGTTATTATGGTTTCCTATTGAATGGAATTGCTAGTGTTTTCAATATTCTTTATACCTATCCATTCAAAATGACTTGCGAGAAAAGTATTTCCTGTTTTCAAAAATTTCATGAATGCTTTCTATGCCCTTTTATGTTAAGTCCTCAGCCACCAGACTGTTATACTGTACCACGGGAGTGCTGCTGAGAAGACTGGAAAGAGATACTGCTCTCCAAGGAGTCACCCATGTCATTATTGATGAAGTTCATGAGAGGACAGCAGAAAGGTAAAAAAAAAAAAAAAATTCCAAATGAATACCCACACACATACAATAAAGATGTAGCTGAAAGAATTTTACTCTGCTTGCAATTCAGTTTCATGGAACTAGTAATATTAATTATCCATACAGAAGGCCTAAGATACAGAAGAGGGGAGGACTGTTTTTCTGGTCTCAGAGTCTATAACACTAAAATGTCAGAGGGCACGTGTTCATCACTGGAGAAGAGTCTTCTATTAGATGGATATCATCTAATACGAGATCTTTAACACCCTCCTAGGCCATGTGCTTTGCTGGGCACTGTACTTAGCAGGAAATCAGTTGAAATAGACACTGTAACTGATGGATTGGTCGGTATATGCTTTCTTCTTTGTTCATTTGGTCATTCAGCCCTGACATTATTTCATATTATTTATTGGACCTTTATGAAGTGCCAAGTGATCTGTTAGTTGCAGGGGATACAATAGTGAAAAGCATATATAGTTCCCCTTTATCTCTAATTCTCTCATAGGTAAAACAAATAGTGAACAAGTAAACAATTACAAATTGGAGTAAGTGGCATGAAGGAATAAACAGAATGGTGTGTTTTGGGGGAGAGACCCATAAATGCTTAGAACTCCTATTTCTGGAAAGATGAGATTTAAATGAAAACCCAAATTACAAGAAGGAATCTCATGTGACATGAAGGCAAGGCCAACATTAGCAAAAACTATAGAGGGCAAGGGCTTCATGAGTCCAGAAACTGGAGAAGGCCAATGCAGCTGCCGCATGTTGAATAAGGGGAAAACGGCAGGTGGGGGAAGCAGAAGCCAGATGTCCCAGGACTTGTACGCTGTAAATAAAGAATCATTGCATTTTATTTTAATAAAATTTGGAGTTATTAAAGGCTTGCGGCATCAACATTTTAAAAGGAAAGGCCAGGTAAATAGGTGATATTAATATTAACTTATGTGGGTCATGCCTTGGGGCAGTTAAAAAAAAAATGGGAAAAAGAAGATCCTGTCAAAAATTAGGAAATTTTTCTCCAAAAGGACTATACTATTATAAATGTCTTGAACAGAAGAAAGCTCAAGACATACTGACAGAGGAGCAGAAAAGACCTAGTAGCAAATCTGAAAACAAAAAACTTGAAAAGAGTCCCTAGCTACTGCTGTTAAAAAGTTTTTAAGGTGTTCCTGGGCAGGGTAGTGGTTCGATGAGTTGCCTCCAAAGGAGTGCAGGCCACATACCCCTGGGTTCGAATCCTAGGTCTGGGAGGAAGCAACCAGTGTGAACAACTAAATAAAAATAAAATGCTTCTTCCTCCTCTCTCTTCCTGCCTGTCTGCCACTCACCTTCATTCTCCCAACACCTTTCTTTTAAAAAAAAGTGTTTAAGAACTGAACAGAGAACACATGACCAGACTATTAATAGAAATAAATATAGTAATATACTAACAAATTGGAAATATGAAATAATTAGAAATTGAAGAAAAGCAGACTCTCATATAAGAAATTAGATCAAAATAAAAAGTAATTTGTAGATTATGACAACAATACATTTTAAATGACTTTACAGAAAGCACTAGAAATCTTTGAGGGACAAATAATCTTTTTATAAAGATTTCAGAAAACCTGGGAGAAAGTTTTTAATAAATAATGTCATTTTGCAACCATTGGGAATGAACATTTAAAAGAAGAAATTTTTTAACAGAACCATTGAATAATTTGGAAGAGCAAATCAAATAAGACAGTCAACCAGAACAATACTATTTAAATTGTTATAGAAATGAATTTTAATTTTAGAGGAAATTATATATAGTGTTATTTTGAATATAAAGAATAACTTCGGGTTTCATAACATTTATTCTTCCAAAAATTCAGAGAAACTGGGGTATGGCACTGGATCTAGTTCATGACTACAGTAATGTTCTCAAAAAGAGTTTTATGAAACCTAATGATGTATAGAATATCAACAGTTAACATTTTAAAATATTTCACATCTAACTAGACATAAACGTGGGAAAAGAGATTCTAGCTTTATCAGTAAGCCTTCAGGAAGGGAGTGTACAAATTATAGAAAAAAAATACAATATGATTGAAAAAGACAAAAGATAGTAAGATGTAGGCATCAAGATCAGTAAAATATAAACAAGATTAAAGGTTGAATATAAAAAATTAGTTACATTTTGAATTTTTCCTCATCAAAGAGATCATATGGTTATTCTAAAACATTTAGAAAATATCAAAGAAATATCAAGAATAATTTCTGTTCCCTATAAAATTGCTAATTGCATTTTATAATTTTGATCCATTCACTTCTGAGAGTGTACTGGGAATTTGGGGAGAGAGATATGTTGCTACAATCACTAGTGGGATTATGTAGGACTTTCTTTGGGTTTTCTCTTTGTTTTTTTTAAAGAAAAGGTACCGGCAGGAATGAAGGTGAGTAGGTATACAGGCAGGAAAAGAGAGGAGGAAGAAGCACTTTATTTTATTTAGTTGCTTATCTTGGTTTTTTTCCCCCTAACCTGGGTTGTAAACTCAGGTCCTTGGGACATATGTGGACTGCTCTCTGCCAAAAGTGATAGAATTGTCTACCAGGTCATCATGGCATGCCTGAAATTATTACTAGTAATTGCATAAGGAAATTCTAAGTATGGATGTACCATAAATTTTACCTATTGCTTATTGTTATTTTCCTTTTCCCTAAAAAAAAAGAAATTAAAAAGGTCATAAAAGTAATTAAAGAGAACTAAATCATACAAGATATGTTCTCATTAAAAATTCAGACAATATAGATGTAATAAAGTTCCCCCTTACCATTCCAGAACCATTACAAGTCCCTTCCCAGAGATAACTACAGTAACAGATTAGTGATATATCCTTCTATACATTGGCATATATGTTTGCTTTGTAAAATGAGTACTTAGTTTTCTGACTTTTTCATTATGCAATTGGTATATTCATTGAGTAAGTCAGTGGTTATTTATTGAGCACCCACTATATCCAGGCCATTGTTCTAGATTACAGGAGAAGTGAGCAATATACATCAAAGTACCTATCTTCATAGAGCTTGTATTCTAGAGGATGACACCAACCACTAAGCAAGATGAATAAGTAAAATATTATCATGTTAAGTGCTAATTAAAGAAATGGGGATATGAAATACAAGCTGGAGTGACCATGGAAGGCCTGTCTGAAAAGGTTATCTTCAAATAAAGCCTTGAAGGAAGCGAAGGAGCCTCCAGTGTGAGTGTCTAGGAGAAGCCCAGGGTGGGCAGGTTTCTAGCACATGCAAAGGACCTGAGGTCCATGCCTCAAGGACAGCAGGGGCAATGTGGCTGCAGCTGAGTGAAGAAGAGCTACAGGAAAGGAGTGGTAGGGACACATCACATCATGAGGGACCTTGTTAGTGAGGACCTTGACATGTCATCGAAGGTTTATGAGCAAAAGAGTGACATAAGATAGACTTTTGAACAGAATTATTGTCTGCTGTACTGAGACTGGATTGAAAGGGTGCAAGGAGTGAAGCAGGGAGACCAGTCAGGACATTGTTATTCTACAATTTATATCATTCCGTAACTTTTTTCATTAACAATATCTCTTAGAGATGCTTTTTGTCAGTATCTAGAACTCAACGTTTTTCCTTTTATCTGCCTCATGTTATTACATAGAATGGATGATATTTTTATAATTAACCACTCCTGGTTGATGGACATTTTTGTAGTTTCCATTACTTTATTATTCCAATGCAATGATGAAAATCTTCGTATATGCGTCTTTAGATATGTAGATACCAAGAAGCGTAATCATCCGTGCAATAATAAATTCCTTTGGTATTTTGATTGGCACCACAGAGAAGTTTATAATCCTAAGTTTTCACTTCCAAGAACATGACATGTTTTTCTGAGTGTTATAATTTTTTTTCACATGGGTCTTATATATTTTGTCTAAAATATATCAAAATTTATTAATGTTCATGTGTTGAATATCTTTGATATTCAGGTATTTCTTTTATTTTCTCTAGTGACTTCTTGCTTCTAGTTTTGAAGGACATTGTGGTGCAAAGACCAACTCTACAAGTTATTCTAATGAGTGCAACTTTAAATACTGAGCTCTTTTCAGAATACTTCAATTCCTGCTCAGTTATTACTATACCAGGTAATTTAAATATGTCGTTCAATGTATCTTGTTCTAATAAAAATAATTATTTTAAAGTTTATTTGAGATAACATTTAGGGTATTTATACCTCTTTGTGGAGAAGTGACTCATAACAAAATCGTAACTTATATACAGAAATTTTAATAAGGGAGCAATATATCTATTTTGTGAAAGATATTTTATATGCATTTCTAAAAGAGATCTAAGTTACTTAGGATTTCTAGCATTCCACTGTGTTTAACATCAAAATGTGACTTTCTCTTTGTCATAGAGTGGGAAGTGGTATCTAAATGAAACATTTGTTGATTGCTGAATTCTGTTAAATTTCTGGATACTGGTCCCTCTAGGAGAATGCCAAGTTGGGATTTCTTTTGCTTTTTGCACAGTCTCATTGTGGGAAGAATTTATCACACTGGACTATGACTTATCCTCCTGTAATTGTTTACCAAAGTAACCATTTGGGAGGATTGAGTGATGAATAATAATACTATTTATTCTGTTTATGTGGAATATTGATAATAGATATAAAGAAGAAATTATATGCTTTATTTAGAACATAATTTTTGAATTTCAACGGTCTCCTATGGGAGAATAGGGGAGTGTGGGAAAGGTATAACAAGTTAAAAACAGATTTTCTTAACAAATGATCATCTCTCCACCTATATATACACTTGTTTTCTTTACTAACTGGAATCTACTGCCCCTTCCAATTTTTGTCATCAAAATTTTTTTAATACTTTTAAGACCACAGAATAAATAATACTTTAT
The DNA here is from genome assembly GCA_004363575.1 of Solenodon paradoxus. Taxonomy (NCBI): domain Eukaryota; kingdom Metazoa; phylum Chordata; class Mammalia; order Eulipotyphla; family Solenodontidae; genus Solenodon; species Solenodon paradoxus. Next base: position 9,671 of record RJWH01004487.1, on the reverse strand, counting down.
TGTGCCAGCCAAATCTTGTTTTTAAAGAATCTTACGTATATAAACTATTCCAAGATAATTAAACAGGTATCCTAAGGCTTTTTTATTTTATTTTTATTTTCTTGTTTTTCTAGGCCGTACATTTCCTGTTGATCAGTTTTTTCTGGAAGATGCCATTGCTATGACAAGGTAAGGAAGACATTAAGGTTCAATGAAAATCTTTGAAAACAGTTATTCTTTTACCTCGGTGTGCTGGAATGCTAATAAATGTGGAGTGTTTCTTTTAATTTTTCTACTTAAGCATTTTTTTTTCCCCCTTCAGCAAATACTATACGAATTATTTGCAATTCATAGGAGTATTGTCTATTAAGAGCACTGACGAACCCTAATCAAAGATGGACTCTGGGTGATCACGATGTGTCCGTGTCCCATCGGTTTATTGGTTGTAACAAATGTAGCTCTCTGGTGGGGGTTGTTGGTAGTGGCTGTGGGTGACTAGGGTCAGGGGGTGCATGGAAAATCCTGTACCTTCTGCTCAATATTGCTGTGAACCTGAAACCTCTCTAAGAAATAGACTATTAAAAAACAAGGCCTACATCACGTAAGGCCTACACCAGCTTACATTTTCGTCTCCTTTCCTACTTTTTCCTCTGGCCCACACAAAGCTTATTAGTGCCATGAGACTTCTTGCTGTTTCTCACATATGCCATACCATTACTAACTTTGTTTTTATTCCTTTGTCACTCTTATCTATTCATTCTTCAACATCTAGCTCAAATGCTACCTCCATGAAATTTCCTATTTTCTTGTATCACATTAGAAGTCTTTTCTTGTGCCTCTAATGACATCTGTTTCCTTCTCTTTTGTAGGATAGTGAGCTGTTTGGTATGCTTACCCCCACTAATTATTTCCTTGAAAGTGTGCGCATTTTTATGTTCCACACCACTCCCACAGTCCCTTGTGCAAAGTAGGCATTCAGTGAGTGCCTAATGAACAAATAAAGGTTCATTGTGAAAGGATTCTGGCATTTGATGGAAGGAAGGGATGGGAGGAAGTCAAAGATTATAGAATCATAGGTTTACCTATCTTTTTTTTAAAGCTACAGTACATACTTTCTTCAAATGAAGTCTTTTTTTCTCTTTCTCAGAATTATTTATTTACTTAGAGGAAGGAAGCAGACAGAAATGAAGGCAAGTAAGCCAGCAGACAGGAAGAGAGATAACGAAGAGGCTTCTATCCATCCATTTAGTTGTTCATGTTGGTTGTCCATACCCCAGCCTTGAACCCCAGTCTTTGGGCTTTACATGGACTATGCCATCTGGAATCATGGACTTAACCCCTGAACCATTTGAGGCTGTGCCTCAAATGAAATCTTATAGGAAATTATAAAGCAATGAGAGCAAAAAGGGGAATGATCTGACTGAAAAAGGTAGAAGGGGTGAACAGAGTCCCTACTTGCTAACTAGGTTCCCATCCCTTCCCTTTCCTTGGGGATCTGAGAAACCTGTGAAACTTAAGGGAAAAATAGTTTCAACCCTCTCATCTAGATGAGGAAACAAAACCCTTTGAAAATAACTTACTAAAAGTCACATGGCAAATTGGTTTGGTGGGAGGTCTGGAACATAAAAGTCAAGCTTTTGGTCTTAAGTCTCATTATTTTTCCACTTTGCCATGGTGTCTAATAATATAATTACTAACAAATGCAAAACCAGTCAGAGATTTGAAAGATTTTGAGGAAAATCTTAGGGATCTATATAGCCAACAACTGGAAACCTCAGTCTACAGCAGTTTCAGTAAAGGGGACTCAGTTGCTTGGGAATTATAGTTGACACACTGGAGTGAAGGAGATTGCCAAAGAATAAAATAAATGGGGATGGGTGATGCTGAAGATACAATTGGAATGTATTTTCTGAATGGCCATACCGTTTTTCCCAGGTAGAGTTTTGCCCACAGGTTCGATGTGCTTGCCTGTCTTTGTTAGCTAGATAGAACCAAAAGTATTCCAATGTGTTCCCCAACAGAAATAGGCCAGCAGAATCCTGGACTTAAGAAAGAATAAAAATTCTGCTGAATAAGCACATAAAATAGGTCATTGTTTTCAGACCACACTAACAGACCCACAGACACACAGACGCATTCCTTTGTCTTCCTTCTCAGGTATGTGTTACAGGATGGGAGCCCATACAAGCGCTCCATGAAACAGATTGCAAAGGAGAAAATTAAAGCAAGGCGCAACCGAACTGCATTTGAAGAAGTGGAAGAAGACCTGAGGCTGGCCCTTCAACTCCAGGATCAGGATTCTGTCAAAGATTCAGTACCAGATCAACAGTTAGATTTTAAGCAGCTTCTGGTCCGCTATAAAGGTAATGTGCTTCCATTTGGGGAGGACTATTACAGTCATGCCAAAGATTTCTATTTTTGCCCACCATGATCTGGAAGAAGAAAAGTATGACTTATTTCATGGTGGGCATTGCCTTTAATTCATCAGAACAACCTGAGACTTAGAAAAATAGCCATTTCAGCACATAGTAGATTATAATTGTTACTCCCAGTGGAATTTTTTCTGGTTAAAGAAATACGTTAATTATCTGAAAGTTGGGAGTTAGTAAAATGTAAAAACACTCTTGGGTAATCTGTAACTTTTTATTTTGATATGATTTCAAATTTACCTGATTTGCAAGACTATACAGTGAATTTTCATATATCCCTTACCCCGATTTACCAGTTAATTACTGTTTTGCTAATTCTTTTTATCATTTGTTCTGTGCATGTTAGGTATTTCTTTCCTGAACCTTTTGAGAATAAATTGCAATAAGATGCCTATTAGGTCCTAATACTTCAGTATGTATTTTCTAAGACAAAGAACATTCTTTTACACAACCATGGGATGTGATCAGAATGAAGACATTTAACACTATTACAGTACTATTAAATCCACAGTCCATATTCCAAATTTGCTAATTACATTAATAATGTCCTTTATTGCTATATTTTCCTGGTCCAGGATCCAATCCAGGATTACATATTTCATTCAGTTGTTTTGTATCTTTAGTTTCATTTGACCTGAAACAGATCTTCAGTCTTTTTTTTTTCAAGACCTTAAAATTTTGTTAAAAATTCAAACTAGTTGTCTTGCAGAAAGACCACCTTTCATTGAGGTTGCCTAATATTTCCCCGTGGTTAAGTTAGGTTTTGTACTTTTGGCTGAGGAACCACAGAAATAACATTGAATCCTTAGTGCATCGTATCAGGAGGCACATAATGTTGATTTGTCCCATTATTGGTGATGTTAGCTTTGATCAGGTGGTTAAGGTGATGTGTGTTAAGTTTCTACCTTATATAGTTATTTATTCCCTTTGTAGTTAATAGATCATTTGAGGAAAAATATTTGAGAATATTCTATAATTGCCTTAAAATTTCACCCACTTGTTTTGATATTACTTGTGGGCTTTTGAAGTAACACCTTTTGAGGGTCCACCCCTGTTTTAAGCATTCTTATGTATGTTATTAAGGGTTCCCTCCTTCTGTGCCAGATCCCATCCAGCTACTCTCTGTTTCCATATTGTCTTGTATATGTATAAGCTGGACTGAACCCAGAGAAACCCAGTTACACTATTGGCTGTGTCTTAAAGACCATGTTAGAGCTGCGTCTCAGCTATAAGGATAGCTTCTTCTACTTAAGTTGCCATGCCAACTCTGCTTAGTCCTTCTCTAAAAAATTGCTTCCCTTTCAAGGAGTCAGAGGCTTCAACCCTTGTTGCTACTTCTATAGCAGAAGAGCAAGTGAGTTCTTCCCAGATGGGAAGTGGTCATCCTCAAGCAATTAGATCATTTCCCACCATTCTGTTATTCAGGAAGACATGCACAGCTCCTAAGTATTATTTTACTTCATCTTCCCAACATCCCTAGAATTAAGATTAAGAGCACGGACTTGTATCTTACAGACTTAGGTTGAACTCTCAAGGTCCACATAAAACCAGCTGTATAGGCGCACCCTTGTAACTCAGGTGACTGAGACATCTCAGGTGTGGACCATGTGAAGGCCAAAGACCTGGGGTCTTGACCTGGGAATTGGGGGGAACCAAAATAAACATATAAATAAATGAAAATGCTTCTCTCTTCTCTACCTTCCCTTCTTAAAAAAATAAAAATAAAAACAGTTTTATAATCTTGAGGAAGTTTCTTGTCCTACTGCTACCACAGTTTCCTTATCTAAACAAAGGAGTTATTTAGCAGATTAAACAAGATCACACAAATCCACAGCTTGTTCCCAGCTAGTAAGTTCACCTTTTTTAATTGTATCTTAAATGTCTGGCTCAAATCTTTGTTTTCTTTCATACCAGCTAATATTCCCATTTTCTTATGCTTTTAATTATGAAACACTCTGATTTTTCTTTTGAAATTTCAGAGTTTTCTTTAAGAATTATCACTGGATCTCATTACACCCTGGTGGCCTAGTGGTTTAGTTCCCCAGAGGCATAGTCCACATACACTCCAAGGTCTCTGGTTCAAGACCTGGGGCGGGGTAAACAACCAAATGAACAACTGAATAAAATAAAGTGCTTCTTCCTCCTCTCTCTTCCTGCTTATCTGCGTCTGCTTGCTTTCATTTCTGCCTGCACCTTTCCTAAAAAAAATAAAATAAAATTATGTCTGGATCTAAGCCAAGCTATTAAAGTTTAAAAGGTACCTGTGAAAATTACTTTCTAAGAAAGGAGGGTGGATGATTTGAGGGCAGGAAATCTAGGTCTGCCACTAGGTTCTGTGTGGTACGAGGCTGATCATTTCACTTCTCTGAGCCTCCCTTCCTCTCTAAAAAAAGACTTGGCATACACTGGTGGAGCAGCAGTTGAGTCAGTCGCCTCCAAAGGAGCGCAGGCTGTATACCCCTGGATTCACATCCCAGGTTCAGGGGAAAACAACCGGTGTGAACAACCAAAAAAATAAAATTTGAAAATGCTTCTTCCTCTCTCTGCCTTCCTGTACCTTTCCTTTAAGAAAAAAGAAAAAGACTTTATCAGAATTTAAGTATATTCCCTAACTAAATTTAAAAAAAAAAAAAATGTGTAGGCAGGAATGAAGGCAAGTAGGCAGGCAGGCAGAAAGAAAGATGAGGAAGCCTTTATTTTACTTAGTTGTCCATCTTGTTTGCCCCCCTCCCCACCCCAGGTCATGAACCTGAGTCCTTGGGATGTATGTGAATTACACTCAGCCTGAGGCAACAGCCATAACCACTACTCCACCAGGAGGTGCCTCTAGCTCAATTTTTGGAACTTTTCTAGCATGAAAATAATGATAGTCATTTAACTATATAATTGATTAGTAAAAAGTTGCTAAACTATTAAAAAAAACTACATTTAAACAATTTTTACTTCCCACCCTTTTATTTTCAGTTATCAGATCCTTTTTGAAACAACTGGTTAGTTGGAATCATTGGCAAATAGAAATGATTCGTGCTCTGACTTCCATACCCAGTCACACCCTTGTTTGTATAGCCTAGTTCTTCTGCTCTTTCACTTTGGACCAGTGTAGAGTTTTACCCCTTCTCACTTTTCAGCATAGTAGAGGAAGCTTCTGTCCCTTGATCCTAACTATATAGTGACTTTGTTCTGTTAAGACAATAGTCAGATTGATGGGCCTTTAAGGAACTCAAGAAGAAAGGGCAGCAGCCTTTGGAAAGTTGTCTCCCTTAAAATATGCTCCCTGTTTATAAAAAAAAAAGCTGAAGTTTATCATATAACCCAAGTAACAACTTTTACAAGACCTCAGGTGGAGTAGGAGATTGTAGACCCTTATTGGTGAAAGCATTAAAATCAGACGCATTTCTCAGGGAAGATCTGTAACCTCTATTATTTTCTCGAAAGAACCTCCAGAAACCTGTTGGAAGGGTGCTGGTGAGAGCTGTGGTTTGTACCTGTTGAATCCAGGGATTACTGTTCCCTGAACTTCCATCTGATCGGACTCATGATTTGATTGAATCTGAAGGAGTTTCTAAAATGTATATGACTTTGAATTTTGTTTTTAGAACATAAACTGTCAATAAAGTGTCAGATAAAAAAGGAAGAGATGAGAAATTTTTTAGTGGTCCATCTGAACCTTTCCAACAGAGGCAGGGGCCTGCCCTTTTTCTCTTGTGTTTTTTAAAGAAAAGTACAGGCAAGAATGAAGGTAAATATACAGGCAGGAAGGGAAGGAGGAAGAAGCAGTTTATTTATTGTATTTTGTTGTTCATCTTGGTTGTTACGCTTAGGCCCCAGGCACAAACCCAGGTCTTTGGGATGTGTGTGCATGGTACTAGTAGGAGGTATCCACTGGGCCACTGAGGTTGTACAGGAGTCTGCTCCTTAAGCTCACTGTTCAATTTCTAAAAATGCTTCTGGGCATGCCCTGATAGCCTAGTAATCTCGTACGCCGTAAAGCTGTCCACATACATCCCAAGATTCCCAGGTCAAAACCCAGGGCCGGGGCTGGGTGGGTGCGGGAGGTGCGGGGTGGGAGGCAGTCAACCAAGATGAATAAATAAATAAAAATTAAATTAATAAAGTCTTCTCTCTTCCTGCCTGCCTGCCTCTGCTCACCTTCATTCACACCCGTACCTTAAAAAAAAAAAAAAAAAAAAAAGCTCCTAGTGAGCTTATATTTTCTGAGACTGAGAGAGAAAAGTTCATTTCTGTACATTAAATATGAACATCTGTGCCGCTAAATCAAAGCAAAATACTTATCTTATTCATAGACATATTGGCTTTGATATAATGTGTAACTATTCTGATTTTTATCCTTTCTTTCAGGGGTTAGCAAATCAGTCATCAAAACAATGTCCCTCATGGATTTTGAAAAGGTTAACCTTGAACTAATAGAAGCCTTGTTAGAGTGGATTGTGATTGAAAAGCACTCCTACCCTCCAGGTAACTGCTTCTTTTCTTCTTGAGATGGAAAAAGGGAAGGAATCTTATTGAGATAATGGGCTCTGTGGGGACAACCTCCCTTCCTGTCGTCCTCACCCCAACCCTCAACTTTTTACTCCTAGTTACTTATTAAGCCTTTCAAGGGAGAAGTTTACCTTTATCTTTTGAGGTTCACCTACTCTTTTTGCTCATATTGAATAAAGAGATGTTAACAGTACAGAGTCCAATAGGAAGAAAACCAAAAAGGTGGCCTGGTGATTCATACATTAAATTTGCAGTCTGGCTATGTGAGAGTCTAGTTTATGTGTGTTTGAGTCACATGGGGAATCTGCACACAGAAGCCATAGGTAGCAGAGCTAAGAGAACAGACTTGGATTCTGATAACTTCCTAACTCTGCTACTTGGGAACTTTGTGACCTTGAGTTATGTCCTTATCTTTATTATGCCTCAGTTTCCTTGTTTGTAACAAGAAGACAATGATAAGTCCTCTTATGTAAAGCTCTTTTGAGGATTGAAAGAAACCTTATGTGAAACACTTAATATGCCTGGCATTTTGTTAGTGCCCAGTAGATACTACCTTTCATAATAATATTACAATCACAATAATATATTTATAACCACTATTATTGTTATTATCATCATCCTATCACTGCCGTTATAACATAGTGATCACTGCTTTCCCCTGACTCACTGCGCATCCCAGCTGCCTTCTTTCCTTACTTGCAGCCTGTTATCCCCAAAATGAAAGCCCACATCTCCTTGTAACTGGATCTTTCACATCATTTAGGTTTCTGTCAAATGTCTTCTGTTCAAAGATGTCTTCTTCTCTGACTACCCTGTCTTTTGTTCATTGCCTCTTACTCTATTCCAGTATCCAAAAATGATTGTAATATTCATTTTAGCACTTAACACTATCCAAAATTATCGTCCAGCATACTGATGGTCTCCTTCAACAGAATCTAAGCTCCTTACAAATAGGGATTTCTTTGGTGCCACTGTATTTCTCAGACCCTACCATTTGTTGCATGCATAGATTTGCAGTCAGTGTTGGGTGATCGTTAAGTGGAAAAGATTAAATAAATTACATTATGGTATGCCCTAGTGGAGTAGCAGTTGGGTTCACCAACTCTGGCTGGGCACAGTCCACATCCATTCCAGGATTCGTGTCCTGGGACTTGGGGAGCAGCCAATGTGAACAACTAAATGAAAATAAAAATGCTTCTTCCTCCTCTCTTCCTGCCTGCCTTCATTCCTACCTGCACCTTTCCTTTTAAAAAAAAAATTATATTATGTGCTCGTTACACAGTGCTTAAGAGGAAAGGAAATAATTGCCCTCCTCTGCTTAGACTGTAATCATTATGTGGCATTTTCTAAAGAGATTTATGTGAAGTCCATCAAATGATTAACATGCCTTGTTTGTCATTCTTGGCAAGTGGCCAATGTTAGCTAATGTGTTTGAATCTCTTGTTCCATCCGAAAAGGAAAGGCTAGTGTTGAAAAAAAAGTAAGTGTAGCAACCAAAAAGAAATGTTAGACAATGACATTAATTTAAAGCAGAGTAGACATAGTGATTAGGGAAGTCGGTGATGTGCTGCTAAATATTAAAGCTATCTCTGATACAGATGGCCAAGCCATGAGGGCATAGCAGATCAGAAGGCAAATAATAACAGACTAAACGTTGTTTCTATCCACATAGATTACCATCCTTAAACTTTGTGGTACTCTAGCAGAGAGGAGCATGGAGTATAGAATGAAAAGAACAGAATCTGGGGCCAGAAACTCTAGGTTTGTGCCAGACTCCACTCTTACTAACTCTGTGACCTGACCAAGTTACTGAGTCACTTGTAAGGGGCTAATAATCTTCCTTTTTTTTTTTTTCCAAAGGAAAAGTGCCAGCAGAAGTGAAGGCAAGTAGGCAGGCAGGCAGGCGGAAAGAGAAGAGGAAGAAACATTTCACTTTTCAACTTCTCTTTAGTTGTTCATATTGGTTGTTTCCCCCAGAGCCGGGACATAAACCCGGATCCCTGGGATGTTCATAGACTGAGCTTCGGAGGCAGCTGACCCAACCAATACTACACCAGGGCATGCCACTACAATCTTCTTATGGATGGCTGTAAGGATCAATGAGATACTATGTCTGAGCAATCTTTTTATACTGTGAACCAACCATAAAAAATACCTTTTTCCCTTCAGAATTTCATTTTTGTAATAATTTAGATTTTTTTTTTTAATTTAATGGCAGGAATAACTATGATCAATAATAGGTCATGAGTTCCTTGTGGGCAGGTGTTTTGTTTTATATTTAATACCGCATTGGACATAGCACAGAGCTAGCACAGGCCCCTAATATGTACTTGGGTTAAAGGAGGGTCTGGTCAGGATCTAAGTTTCCTCTCCAAGTAAAGCACTGTTGTTGAGGGACTACTCTTGGCACGGAAATACACTATCATCAGCTTTCACTGCTTATTTTCTCAAATGTAAAATGTTATAGCCCATCAGCCATTGAATGTGGCATGCTTAGTTAATATGCTGCCTCTTCAACAAATCATCTGTGTCTGGATGACCAGATTAACCCTCCAATTTTAGTTTCTTTTAATCATTTCTAGCGAAATGTTTATGGATTGCATTAACTGATAGAAGAATCTTCCTGTCTTATAAGATGAGAAAGATAACTCTTCCTACAGAATAGAACATGAGTGGCCAGTGCCCTGGAGAAATATGTTCAAAGTGCTTTAAAGAACTTTGCTAATGATTCTTACATTTTTCCACATTTCAGAATTTTCTGTT